>JAQMYJ010000006.1:25857010-25871672 GCA_030014305.1 Clarias laeviceps | reverse complement strand
ACACACACACACACACATAAACACACACAAACACATAAACACACACACACACAAACACACACACACACACACACACACACACACACACACCACTCTCCACTGTATACAGACCCGTGCGGTTCTCTGTCCGAGCGACTGTCAGTTCCATTGTGTGTTACAGATGCGTGTGTGTGTGTGTGTGTGTATAAGCCTGAGCTCTGACCAGTTTGTTACTGCGCTTCTTATAGAATTAACCAATCAGAAGCTACTTCTAAAGACCCGCCCCTTCCCATGCTAACATCTAAACTTTTGTTTTTATCGATACCAGAGTGCAACTAACGCTTTTACATGACACACACACACACACACACCTCCATCCACTTATGCAAAATCGACCCTTCTGGATATTTTCCCTGAAAAACGAGTGTGTTGATGAATACGGCCGTGTGTGTGTGTGTGTGTGTGTGTGTGTGTGTGTGTGTGTGTATACAAGAGTCTTTGCTTCTTTAAATGCTTATATTATCCCTGTGTGATTATTTAACGCCCCCCCCCCCCATACACACACTCTGTCACCTAGCAACACACCTCTGACACACTCAGAGACGAGACGAGACGGGAGAGACATTATGGGACGGAAATTATGGAGCAACAAATGTCAGGTAGAGACTGATGAGTGTTCTGTGCTGAGAGGAGCGTAAGATAAAGAAATGAAAAAGGATAGAGGGCTGATGAGAGGAAGAGAACGTGTGTGTGTGTGTGTGTGTGTGAGAGAGAGAAAAGATGTTAGAGGAAACAAACTTTAAAGTAATACACAGAAAAGGAAGGAAGAGAGAAAAAAAAGAAAGTAAAAAGAACGGTTGAGTAAATTACAGTAAAAGAAACCAAAAGCTAACAAACAAAAACAAATGACATTAAAGAAAAGAAAGAAACAAAGGAGGACAGAAAGAAAGAATGTCATAAAAAAGAAAAAAGAAGGAAAGAACAAAAGATGAAGGATGAAAAACAAAACAAAAAGGAAGAAGAAAGAAAAGAAAGTTTGATAAAAAAAGAAGTCAGAAGTTAGAAAGGAACGAAACCGAAAGAAGAGGAAGTAAAGTAACAAGAAAATAATGCAAAAGAAATGACAAACAGTAAAAAAAAAAATGGAGGGATGGAAGAGCAAATGAAGACAAGTGAAAAATAAAAAGGGAAGAAAATGTTAATGAGAAAGAAGGAAAGAAAGAAATGAGGAGACAAAGAAAAACAAAAAAGAAAAAAAAACTGAAAATGAAAATGAAATAATAAAAAAAGAAAGGATGAAAAGTGAAAGACAATGAATGACAGAGGAAAGATCAAAGGAAACGGAAAAAGACAAAAAGAAGAAAAAACGAAAATAGATGATGATGATGATAGAACGAAGAACAAAATATGTTTTGTTGAAACCAAAACAATTCAACAAACAGCACTGAATAAAAAAATTTAAATAACAAATAAACAAATAAATAAAAGCAAAGAAAGAAGAAAAGAAAGTTGGCATCGCTGTGAGCAGGTTTTATTACACTACATCTTTCTGCTGACCAATCAGAAACAATCAACCTCCAATAAACACCCTACTGAGCACCACACACACACACACACACACACACACACACAGAGCGTGCTGATTAATTATTGACGCCTGACACTCTTCTCAGACAAAGCCTGGCCTTTAGCGCATGCCGTCTCCATGCATAATACATGCTAAAGAAGAAGCTCTGTGATGCGTGACGGACTCGGACGTCTCGCCTCGGACAGGACGAATGGGTAAGGACAGGAAACATCCACGGAGAGGGACACTAACACAGATTTGGTCTTTTTAACACCACGAAAAAAAGACACCTGAGAGATAAAACCAATAACAAATCAAAATCCCGGGAGTGTGTCAGGGTTCTCATCTCGCAACGGCTCCATAAGAACAACAAGAAGATGAGCCATTTCAAACGCTTCTACTATTAGTTGTGGAGTTTGTAGAATTACACAGAATAAAAGAGTCACTTAACATCTTTAGTTTAATCACTCTAGGCCACATTTGACACCTCCAATGTCAGACAGCTTTCCCCACCTACTGTAACACCCCACTAGAACCAATCAGATTCCAGCAGAAGATCTTGAACACCAGTATAATACAAAACCTTTAATACCAGTTGGGCCAATTAGACCAAATACCAGTTTTACCCATAAGACTGTCGCATACAAACCTATAATACCAGTTTAACCAATCAGACTCCATCCATCGGTTTACAAACCTCTGTAGTCCAACTAGGGACGGTAGAGGCCAACGGTGACCATTGTATTTATTTCCATTTTGTATGACTATGGTAGGAACTCCCGTCAATTGGTACACACTACTGGGCAAATTGGGAACACCAATTAGCCTAATCTGCATGTCTTTGGACTGTGGGTGTAAACCGGAGAACCCGGAGGAAACCCACCATAATTCCAGTTACGCCAATCTGACTAAAGCCTGAAAACCACAAATACCAGTTTAACCAACCAGACCCCAGCTACAATACCAGTTTAACCAATTAGACTGCAGTTTAAATTCTAAAACACACACCCCAGCTTCAAAAACCCTCTAATACCAGTTACACCAATCAGACCAGAGAGCAAATACATTTAATTCCAGTTAATCAAATCAAACTGCAGTTGTACAACCCTACAATACCAGTTTAACCAATCTAACTGTAGTTTAAAACCATTTATACCAGTTTAACCATTCAGACTGAAGCGTGAAAACCAGTCAGACTGCAGTTCAAATCCTTGAACACAAGTTCCACCAAAACAGACTCAGGCTTGAAAACCTCAAATAGGCCCAATTAGACTACAGTTCAAAAACTACTAATAACAGTTAAGCAATCAAACTGCAGTTCAAATCCTTGAACCCAGGTTCAAACAATCAAACCCCAGGTCCAAAAAAAAAAAAAAATATATATATATATATATATATATACCAGTTTAATCAATCAGACCAGAGTTCAAAAACCTCTATTACCACTTTAACCAATCAGACTGAAGTTTGAAAACCTCAATTAGACTGCAGTTCAAATCATTGAACCCAGGTTCAAACAATCAGACCACAGCCCAAGAAAATGTTTTATATCGGTTTAATCAATCAGACCAGAGTTCAAAAAACCTTTAATACCAGTTTAACCAATCAGACCCCAACGTACAAACCTTTAATACCAGTTTAACTAGTCAAACCACTTTTAAAAAATGTCTAATGAAATTAATAGTAATTCCCATCCTGTATTAATAACTGGTGATATTTAAGTCATTAAACATACATAAAATTATGAATTTAGCAAAGGTTAACATAATTCATATAGTTTTTATATTTAATTAAGTTAATCATTAATTATATAGCATGTTTACACTTTGTCCAGCATATTACGGTTCTTTACATAAACATGGACACTTGGTAACGATCCCAGCTATTTATTTTCCCTTCATCATGTTAATCAGCCATCACCAGAACTCTGCCAACGCGTCCACTACTGTGTGTCTCGTATCTTTAAAAAAAACTGGTGTAGCCACGTGCTTGTGCCTGCTGCATCCTATTAGCTCTAAACGGATTTCAGGGATTTAAGACTATTATTACTTCAGCAGAGAAGGAAAGCAGAGTGAAAATATGGAGCGAGTGTCCAGAATAACTAACATTAGACCACTCAGCTGCAATAAAGCAATAAATGTTCGGTCCGACCAAAATTAAAATATTATGGTCAATGTGATTTACATTTTAAAATGTCGTTTCTGTTAAAAATACATCAAGTTACTGAAATCAGGAGTTATACACTTGTCACAAACTTATTTTTATAATGTAGGAGTAAAATTACTCTTAAGTGAATTCAGTGCACACATTTCAAAATATTTACGCTGAGTTCGCAAAATGTACAGTTCACGAAGACAGGCGTGAAGAAAAGACTTGGCTTTTTAGGGGTGGAACGGACATGAATTTTTTATTTTTTTACTTTCAAATAAACATCCATTTTTTTATTGTAAAAAAGTGGAATTGTGAATCTAAACTGATAGTCACCACAGAAGATGTCTACAAAATACGCAGGAGATAGATCAAGAGATGGAAGACAGAAAAATGTAAAAATTTAATAAATAAGTGAAGAATTTTTTGTTTACTTGTCTCTGGTGAAGCCATGGTGGAAACAATGACTGGAGGACCAGTCCGGCGAGACATCTTATTGTTCGGGTTAAGGATTTGAGATTGGGCCGTGGTACCCGAAGACACGAGCGCACTCTCCACAGCAGTAACCCCTTTCCTCAAGAGCTGAGGACTGGGGTGAGCACCCATGGTTTGAGGCATATGAGGTAGACTAGGTGCTCTCTTCATCAGCTCAACAGCTGTATAAGGGCTGGAGAAAGCTTTGGGTACTAGACCTGGGGTACCCAAAATACCTGGCTGCTGTGGCTGAGGGTGGCTTGACATCGGCAAACCGGTATGAGGATTGTACATCGTGAGTGGCCGTGTCTGCGTCAAGGAAGTGCTATATGCCCCAGGATTGACCGGAAGCCCACCAAGTGAACGGACCCCAGGATAACTTGTAGCTTCTAACAGATGTTGAGACGGTGCACTGCTTGGTCTGCGGTTGATAAACTCGCTTATCCTTGGAGAAACGGTCTGCAAGGTGTTTGAAGGCTGCGGCAGAAGGTGGGAGTCCATAGCTAAACCTTGAGGCTGCGTGTAGAGATCATTACGATGGCTAAAGCTGTTTGAACGGGCACGCATTGTTGGCAATCCAGTGCCTCCTGTCTTGCAGTTAAGTACCACCCTTGACAGTACCCGGGCCTGGCCAAGGTTTGGAGCCATGGAGCGGATATCATGTTCTTCCATCATGGACAACATGGCAGTGGAGTCAAAACCTTGCTGCAACAGAAGGGATATGGTGCTTTCAGACAGACCCTCGGTACGCAGGTAAGTTAGGAAAGCTGGATCCACAGCCCTCTTTGGATCCATGGTAACAGCAGCTGAAGGGTGATGGTTTGTGATCCCAGCTGTGAGCTGAGCCGGTGTAGGGGCCACCATAGCTGTGCTGGTATCATATGCAGGATCATAGGGCAACCTTTGAGCAGGTACAGTACCATAAGCAGATATTCCTCGAGGCATACTTCCATCCATAACAGGAGTCGGTGTAGGATCCATCATGATGCAGGTGGAGGGAGGGTGGTCAAGATGAAGGCCGTTGATTTCGTTGTAACCAGAATGGCCTATAAGAGAGGCCTGATCGGCCGCAATACCAAAACACGAAGGAGAGGCGGCCCTACTGCGAATACGCTGACAGTCTTGGAAGGCTAGAGAATCCCTGTACAAACGGTTCAACTCGTGAGCTGTGGGTGGGGGAGGCGGAGGAGGAGGAGGGGGAGGGGGAGGTGGAACTGGGCCAGGTGTAGGTGCACGAGTAGCCCTAGGTTGCCCTTGATCCCAGGGAGCTCTAACCCCCCCTGCACCCAGCCCATAATGCGAGCCTGATCTGCTAAGAAGCTGGTGGCTTCCTCTATAAAATCCCTGCAGATCTTCAGGTGGCTGAGCAGATAAGGCAGTGTCAAACGGGTAGTAATCAGGAGGAGGAACAGTGCCCCTAACAGCCATGGCGTCCTCCAGGAGGTTGCTCGATTCAGCTACAGGATCTGTCTTCATGGGAAGATCAGCATACCTTTCAAGGTCACAGTCGCTGTACACTTCGTCCTGGCTGCCAAAAAAAACTTGTTCTGGCGCTAGTTCAGGGTACAGCAAGGAGCAGGGCGGCAGAAGAGGATCAAACCAAAGTTTACCGTCGGCCCCAAAAGAAACAGAATTCCTTCTCGACGCAATGGTGACAAAATTGTCCGGAATAGCGCTATCTATCTATCCCACCAGCCCTCGACCGATCTCAACTTGATCTTGCCAAGACGGAGACTAAAGCAGAACTACACGATTCTTGAACGGAGAAGAAAACAAAAGAAGGAGTGAGGTGTGGAAAAAAAGAGTAAGGGTTTCCATTTCACCTCTCAGGTTTCAGGTACAGAAAAAAAAGATGAGGTATATAGGGATCATTTCACCTGATCTCTGGGAGGCATTTTTTTTTCTCTCCCTTCAGGCAACGCTATCATGTAGCCACATATTGCCAGGTATCCCCTAAATTATTCAGCCCTGGAAACATAAGCATGAGATAGAGGGGAGGACGAGCAAAATGGGACATAAAATAAGGCAAAAGCACAAGCACATAAGACACACACCCACACACACAAAATAAACCCACACACCTTATAAGAGAGGTCTCTATTCCAGTAAGGACCACATAGAGCAGGAGTCTCGTGGATATTTCCAGTACTGGATGACTGGTAATGAAGATAAAAAAAGGAGGGGTCACGCTAATCCAGTGGGGTTATTTTTTTTTTATCCTTTCCTGTGACAAGGCCGTTGTTTTACACCCCCTCGCCATTGCTATGAGGGATTAGTCAAAATAATTCCTGCTTAACTCCACTGGCCCTTGTCGCTTTACTCAAACTAGAAGGGAAAATATCAATGCCTCACGATATAGGTCACCTCTGATGCATGACGTCATCCCGGTAATCATTCGAGCAACCTACACCTTACAGTAAGCGCTCGGTCAGGTCATGACATTAACCATGTACAGTTTCTAAGAAGCCGATCCGAGAGCTGGTGCTAATCCAAAGGGCTTTTGTTTTTTTCCTCACAAGTGGACATTTGATATCTCCTTCCTTTGTTTAGCTCATGGCACAGGCGCTCAAGATATGATATGAGAAACAATAAACTATTCTTCATGAAAATTCCTTTGTAAATAAATAATCAGGTCTTCTTATAACTTTAAATATACCAAGCTAGGAAAGGGCAATCAAAGCGGCATTGAAAATAAAAGTCTTTTTAATAACTCTGAACTTCAGACAAAAGCAGTTAACAATTTAGATTAAGCAAATCCCAATGTAAAGAAGGTAAGGACAGTACTGTGCAAAAGTCTTAGCACCCTATTATCTGTAGTACAAGTACAAGTGTACAACATTACTGTAATACAATATTGGTATGTATGTGTATCATTGTTATTCACAAAACATTCACTATTTCCCACCACACCGTGGGTTTAGCATGAAATTAGAAAGGAGCGAGAGTGACAAAGTTACCAGAACTGTTTCAGAAGAATATTTTCCAGCATGCTCAGTAAAACCTAACAGCTATTTAATGTACTAAAAAAGCTATAAGCGAAAAACTGCTCTGTCATTTAATATTCTGCTTTGTTTAGAGGCATTTAAATATTCTTCTGTAATGTTATTTACATCGAATAGTTTTTATACCATGTCATTTATACAGGCATAATGAACACATATAAGAATATTTGTACTAAAGATAATATGGTGCCAAAGACTTTTGCACAGTACTGTATGTACCATAAACTTGCTAAAAATGAGAGCCAAAAAAGTCCTTCCGGCAGCCTGGATATACTACAGTCCTACGCAAAAATCTACCCCCCCCGCCACCCCATGTGCTTTATTACATAGGGGAAAAAAAGAAAAAAAAGCAAATCTTTAAAATTCAATGTGGTGGTTTCCTCAAATGGCCAGGGATGGAATGTACAGTCTTCTGAAGGAAATCATTTGGGATTTTGCTGAGAACCTCCTGAATCCGTGCCTCCGAGTCCTCCAGTGTGTGAGGCTTTGTCCTGTACACCTCCTCCTTTGCGAAGCCCCACAAGAAAAAAATCACATGGAGTGAGATCTGGATTTCTTGGAGGCCGTTCATCAGGCCGAGTCATCCCAGCCAACGTCCAGGAAAATGCTGGTCTAACCATGCACGCGCAGTAAGAGCAAAATAGGGTGGTGCACCATGGGGTGGTGGTGCACCATGGGGTGGCGCTCCAGTGATACTGCAAGTTCTACAGCCATTAAATATTGTCTAGTTAATTTTCACCCACCGTGTATGGAAAAGAAACCTTGAGAGGAACCAGACTCAACAGGGAACTGCGGAAAACACACTGCGGAAATTCGTAACTCGAATGTTCGTAAGTCGGGGACCATCTGTAATGGGAACAGTATATTATATTTTGCTTCCAAACAGCCACATTTTTTTCTTTTCCAGTCTTCCTGAAGGACTTTTTTGTCTCACATTTTCAGTCGAGTCCCTGTACCTGATCAGTTTCAGAAGAGTATTTTTTGTTTGACATATGAATCATTCAAGCGTAAAAAAAGAAGTCTAATGTAAGGCAAGAACAAGTGAGAAACAGGTCCAGATGATGACAGATGAGATAAATAAATGTTAAAATAAGCTTTTCTCCTATTTATATCCAGACAAACCTTTATATCTTTTGTTGAAAACATATACTGTAGATCGGCTGATCATGTGATATCATCACATCGTACACGTGAGCACTGCGTGAGCTCTGGTGCTGTTACAGTAGGTGACTGACTGTGTGTAGAAAGTACGCGTCATGTACAGTATGTAAGTCCACTAGGAGTGTTTTTTCCTTTTTTTTTGGTTACTGAAGCTGTTTGTCTGCTGGACGAATACAATGATCTAGAAAAATCTCATCTTCTAAATCTTCTGGGAAGTCTTTATTCCAAAGACACTAAATCAAATCAGTTGAACTGAAGCCACAGAAAGTAAAGCTTTTGATTCATTTCGATTTATTTTCAACGTTGTGATTTTTAGATTCGAATTTTAAGAATTTCCTCAGACATTTTGTTTACTGCCTTGTTTACTGAATTTTAGTAATAAAAACTACTAAATAAGTATCTGAAACACTGAAATGCTGTGTAATTTACAAGTTGTGGTTTAAAAGTTAAAAGTATTTCATTCTTATTTTATCAATACACACAAAATACTAATACACATTTTATCATGTTAATCTGATCATTCAAGATGTTTTAGAATCAAGCATTAAAGTATTACAAAAAAAAAAAAAAAAAAGACTAAGAAGTAGTAGTAATTTTAAAATTAAAATTAAAAAGTAAAAGTAACAGCGCTGGTTAAAATGTTCCATAGAGCTGACATGAAAAAAAGTATATTTATTTGTTTATTTATTTACTCATTTTCAAAAATCTGTCCCTGCCATCGACATTTTGACATTGTTCAGCAAACAATAGTCTAAAATTAATTTGTTACTAATTTTGGAAGAAAATCGCTAGCTCACGATTATCTCACTTTGCGCTCAGGTTCTGTCAGCAAAACAGCAAAAAAACTTTATTTATTTATTTATTTATTTGTTTGCATGGGAGGCTGCAAAACATTGCTGTTCCTATAATCCTACAGGTGGCGCTCTAAATTATTATCACATCGTTCCTGTGTGGTAAGACTGGATTATTTGGCAAGTTTGTTTAGAATTGCAACAAAATCTGAAAAAAAAAAAAATGATATTGATTCTGGATTTTTGCAAAATCGTCATTTTACAAAATTTCAATACAAATAAAATCAGCACCTTGGTATCGTGATAATATCGTATCGCCTGGTCCGTGGTGCTTCCCATCCGTAGATTCTCATTTAATTATTCCCTAAATAATTACGTCTTTATGAAAACCGAAACCTCACAGAAACACCTTCAACCAGACGCAGCTGCAGTAACATTACACAGTTCATTACACATTTCTCTGGTGTTGTGTAACTATGAACTCTACGAGGATTACATCACGCTCTGAGAACACTGCCGGAAATGTGTTTCCGTGACCTGTTGAATAGAGCGCTTTATGTTCCTCGGTAGTGTTCTGTGTCATCGGGGGGAAAAGGGTTGGGGCTTTTATATAAGAGATAAGAGACGGATGAGAAAGCCCGCACTGTGCTTTAAATAGCGCCGAAGATGGGTGTGTGACTAATTGGAGTGGCGAGCGCACGGAGTGGGCCTCTTACAAAAATATAAAAAATAAAAAGAAGCACATAAAGACTCAGCAGGATGCTGTAAAGAGATCTGGCCTGCAGGTCAGCGCTGACTGCTTGTTATGTGCCGGAGTTCTTCTCTCGGTTTCTGTTATTGGTCAGACGCAGAGGTCAGTCGAGATACATCGGGAGAGAGCGATAGAGCGATAGAGAGAGAGAGAGCGAGCGCAAAGCCGCCTGATACACCACTCTGATTTAGGCCTAACACTTTAAAGAACAAGAATGAGAGAGAACGAAGGCAATAAAACCTGAACAATGTTGAAAAAAAAGGTATAGAAGAAAAGCGGCACTCCGGCGGCGTCTCTCACGGATGTATCCTGGGTGCTTTATGAGGTCTGGTCTGCCACTGTCTGGCCTTTCTGCTCTCATTGCACCGTGCTGTTTGTCAGCTGTAAAATGCCATTAATTACGGTGTTGCTTTTCTCCCCGGCAACCAGAGACAATAACTGTTTTAATAAGCTCCGGCACGGACCATCACTCAGCCTCGCATCGCCTGGAAATATTAATAACACGCTTCAGGTTCATCTCGACTAGACACAGAGAGAGAAAAAAACATAGAGCAGGAATACAGAAATGCAAATTCTCATTCTCTCGCTCTCTCTATCTCACACACACACACACACACACACACATCTGTTTAGATACCAGACACACACACACACACAGAAAGGGAGAGAGGAGATAGAAAGGTCCAGCCTGAGATAAAATAACAGACAGATAAAGTCAGACAGACAGATCAGAGCGACAACAGACAGACACTCTGATAGACAGGAAGGAGACAGAATGAGAGATTGGAAAAAGTCTACTGTAGATGTAGATACATGAATCAGTCGGACAGAACAGTTCATCAATGAGCAGGTAGATCAACAGACAGCTGGATGGATGGAGAGACAGACAAGTAAATAGAACATTCAGACCTACAGACAGACGTATGTACAGACAGAGAGACAGATATATATAGTAGATGCATGATTCAGATAGACAGACAGACAGACAGATGATTTGTAAAAAAAAAAAAAATATGCATAGATTATTCATGGATGTGTCTAAATGTGAATAAGACAAATATACAGTTAATAGACAGATTAATAGATAGACAGACAGACAAGTAGTGATAGACATACAGTATATAAATTGATAACTAGTTATATAGACAGACATACATAAGATCGCTAGATAGATAAATAGACAGACAGACAGGTAGCTATTGAAAAACAGACAAATAGATACAGTAGATAGATAGACAGGTAGATAGAGAAAAACGGACAGAAAGACAGACAGACAGACAGACAGATAGATAGATAAACAGACAGACTGGAAGAGAAAAACAGACAGATAGACAGATAAACAGATGGATATATACACAGTATATTTATATACACAAAAGGCCAGAATGATAAATAAATAAATAAACTGATACAGACAGATATGATTCTTGGACATGTCCTAATACAGAGTGTTGAGTTAGTTGGAGGTGTGTGTGTGTGTGTGTGTGTGTGTTTGGACAGCGACCCTGGCGGAGCTCTAATTACTCGAAGGAAGAGCAGTGTGAGGTTTCAGAGCCTGGAGCTCGCAGGCTGCAGCGTGCAGGACAGACGCGGACCGGCCGAGTGGAAAACAATACTGGCACCAGCGCCGCCGAGTGATGAATTGGGCCACCTTTCTAGGGCACAGGACGCTTCTGGCACTACTTGGCAAGCAGAACTGCTAGGGGACTAGGAGACGGGAGAGACGGGGGAGACGGGGACGAGGATGGGGGGATGATTTATGCACTCTCGACTGGAGAACGGTCGGGCAATTAAACTTTCATAGGATTTAGTAAATTAACTTGGAAAACTTGGAAATCGTAGTCAATTACAGTGAGTGTACAGTATATTAAAAAGTTTTAACAAGCCTCTGGGCTTTTTTTTTTTTACAAGATAACAAGAGTCCTGGGAGAGAGAGAGAGAGAGAGAGAGAGAGAGAGAGAGAGACACGTGCTTCCAATTCCAAGCTCATGAGCTCCAGCACTGTCTAAAGGAATTATCCGTTTAAAAAAAGAAGGAAAAAAGAAAAAAGTAAGTGTTTCTCAGAAGAAAGTGTAACAGTTTTAAAATAGCTAACAATCAGCTCCATCAGCAATAAAAAAAATGCAAATATAACTGAAGTGTGACTTTTAAATGTCCAGTAGAGGTGTGTGTCGATATTAAAATTCCTACATCAGGATAAGCTGGAAACATTTTATCACCGTTTACGACATTAGCGCAATATTGTAGCAAATCTGTAGCATGACGCATTCATCATAGTTCCTTGTTAGCATTTCAGTAACACGCTATTCATGCTAGCATACAGTATAATCAACCAACAGATTACCAGCTTATTCGTGTGTGTCTCTGTCGAACGCCGAAGTGGGACATCTGAACTTTTTTTGAATGATGTAATGTTTGAGCTCGAAAGATTGTGAGTTTATAACGGTGTTTACTGTCTCTAAATCAGTCAGAGATATTTAACCAGTCTATGTTGATTTTTTTTTTTTTGCAGCCAATTTGACATCAAATTACCCGCTAAACCCTGGACATTTCATTCATTCATCTTCTATACTGCTTTTTGAATCAGATACGGGTCATAGTTGAAAGAACGTGTAAACAGATAGTCAAAAAAAATCAGATATAGGCAACAAATCAGAATTGGGCATCGAGACCTGCAGTGTAAACGGGGCTTTAGTCTAATCTGCAAGTCTTTGAATTGTGGGAGGAAACCAGAGCAAGCAGAGCAAACCCACCGAACATGGGGAGAACATGGAAACCCCACTCCTGATTTTCCGTGTAGGAATTCCAATCTGAGGTCAAAAATGTAAAGTTTTTCAAGTTTTATTTTCAAAATTTCAAGTTCCAGGTTTTATGGGTTTGTAATGTAAAGATGTGATTTTTGCCAACCTGTGACATGACATGAAAAGCAGAGGGCGACACTTTTCAGTACAAACAACAGTATAAAGAATATAAAGAACAGTTTGTGCTGCCTTGTCAAAAAATGCTACCATTGCATGCATTGATAGCACAGTCAATCGATTTTTGCTACCCTATCGAAAAATGCTAAATGCTAACAGGGTATATATAAGAGGGCACGTTTTCTAAAACTTTATTATAGGATATTTAGTGGAGAAATTAGGGGTTGCATATTCTAATAGAAAATCGATTCGATTACGTGATTCACGTGATTCTTTCGTGTGGCAATTTTGTATTGCAACACGGACTGAAATTTTTTTTTTTTAATATATATATATATATATATATTTACATTTGAGGTGGTAATGTGTTGCAGTTCCTCTATAATCCTACAGGTGGTTGGCACTCTAAACTATTCACACACTGGCAGGAGGCACAGCATCCAAAATTATTTGCCAAGTTTAGAATTGTAACAAAATCTGAAAAAAGTAATATCAAATTGGGAAATGTATAAAATCGTGCTACTTACAGGATCGCATTACAAATCGAATCAGGACCTAGGTATTGTGATAATATCGTATCGGGTGGCCCCTGATGATTCCTGTCCCGTTCCTCTCAATACATAATCAATCAAATTAATGAAAAAATCCATTTCAAAATCCAAATCAGGAACCATTAAGTAGCAAAAAATGATAGGTAGCATGGATTGGCAGAACACCGGCTCATGTCAGATTCCTCAGATCATTTCTCCTCGCTCACATCATGAGCTTCTCCATCTGTGTCGTTTCCTGTCCCAGAGATTTATCTCAAACTTTAAACAAACAAATCGCTTTCGAATAAACACCCACATGCAACACGCAGTACGATGTAGATCTGATAACAATTTAGTTAAATAAATAAATCAATGCAAACAGAATGTTTAATTTATGCTTTGATGTTTTTCCCGTCCTGTCCGTTCTCCTTGTGTGAGGTGTGAGTGCTGTTCTCAGGCCAGTGAACCAGATTGAACACACAGATGGAAGAACAGACGGCCGGGACAGAGGCGCCATGCTGCTGGGAGAGAACCAGGATGAGGAAGAGGATGAAGACAGAGTGGAGGTGGAGAGCAGAAAGCATGTAGGAGAAGCGGAGAGAAGAAGAAAAGAAGAAGCCAAAAACTCCAAAGTCACCTTTGTGTTATGAATGAACAACTTATTGTGACATGATTTTTAAGTGCGTCTCTCAGGTCATTTGGTAAAAGCAGGAAAAGAAGCGTGAAGGTTGTTTTTAAACTTATCCGAATGCAAACACTTTTAAATCTCAAGGTTGAAGTTGAAAATGGTTTTTAAGGACATTTCCGTAGATTTCTGTTCACTACTGACAAATAGAGTGTTTTTTAAACCAGAAACTGGTTTGCAAAAGTGTTGGTGCTGGTTGTGTAATCGGAACAAGCAGTTGAAGATTCATGAGAAACAATTACAGAAAATGTACAAATCTTTGGCACATGATTAATGCAGCACGGCGGCGTAGTGGTTAGCATTAGGAGTTCAATTCCCGCCTCGGGTCTTTGTGCTTGGTGGGTTTCCTTTGGCCACTCCAGTTTCCTCCCAAAGGCATGGACAGGGATTAGGCTAATTAGCATTCCCAAACATAGTGTGTGAGTGTGTGAATTCGATTTAATCAATTCATTTTTCCTGTTTAGAATTAAACAATGAAAAACGTATCAACCGATAATGAAATTATTTTATTTGTTTTGCATAATGTTTCTCTGTAGCTCATATCTTGTACTCCAGAAGAGGGCAGACTTTCAGGTGGTGATTATATATATACAGTGAGGTCAATAAGTATTTGATCACCCTGTGATTTTGCAAGTTCTCTTACTTAGAAATCATGG
>JAQMYJ010000006.1:25833760-25856981 GCA_030014305.1 Clarias laeviceps | reverse complement strand
GACCCTCCATGATTTCTAAGTAAGAGAACTTGCAAAATCACAGGGTGATCAAATACTTATTGACCTCACTGTATATACAGTATATATTTATTATCCTGTTTGTTTAAACTATTTGAGCTTTGCTAATCTAACAGAACTAATTTGTTGGGATCGTGCTGCACAAACTGTTTAACTAAAACATGAACCGAGAAATAATAGGTGTCTAAAGAGTAATTATGAATCAATTAAACGACTGTTAATGTGTTTAGTGCAAAAATGTCTGACATTTACAAACCCTAGTTCTTCCACCATGCTCATAACTTTTTTTTACGAGCTTTGCATTTTCTCTTAAACAAGCCAAGTGAGAACAGAAACTAATTTAAAAAAATTTTCCAGATATTACACGGTGAATATAAATGTAGAAAAAGGATAAAGTGTTGTTCTGTATTAAATGAACAAAAAATATTCAATAATTGTTGGTTTGCAATCAATGTGTTTTTTTTAAACATGACTTACAGTAATTCAGTTACACAATACATCTAGGTTTTTAAACTGTTCATGATGAGAGTGTAAATCTGTTTTTATAGTATTGAAGAATATACTACAAGAAATAGAAAAAGTGGCTTCATACACTGACAAAAATCCCAAAAATCCCTGATCTCAGCATTATTCTCGGCATGACCTCACCATGGAATCGATACGGACTGAAGCGGCTGAAGCTGGATACACAGTTACACCAGGCAGTGTATCATCAGCTTCGAGACTGAACTCTCCTCTTCCCTCAACACACTACCATCATCTCAACAACAACTCTCGATGTTGCGGAAACCCGATCTTCTATCGTGATGATTTCATCATCTGTCTTCTAGCCAAAGGGTTTCCAGCACCAGCAGCACTAATCGTGACTTAACTCTTATTCGGTGCACGACGGGGCACGGTTTATTTCAGGTCAGGGTAGATGTATTGTATGATACTTATGGAGTGTGATTAGCATTCAGGAGGTTTTTTTCCCGGAACTGGAGAAAAGACAAAGCAATAAGGGTTATGTTCACGGACGCTTCAAGAATTTAAAGTCTATACATTATAAAAATGTTTAAGAAGTAGAAGAACGTCACAGATTTGGATACATTATGAGTTTGTCCTGGATCACATTTTTCGCATTTAAACCATCGTAGTTCAGGAACCGTGCATATCCTGATATCATTTATCACAATACTGATGTTATATTGTTGTATCGTTGTGGACTTCGATACTTTTTTGCCAAGTACAAACAATTTCTTTGCCCCCCCCAAAAAAAAAACAGAATGAAAGTCCCATAAACATAAACATGTGCACGTGTGTATTCTTCTTCTTCTTCTTCTAACTTCAAACTTCTAACACACACGTGCGCACACATGCACACACTCAAGTATCGCTACAGATGGCTTTGTCTTTAAGTCTTTACCAAATGTGTGTCCACAGTGCAGCAGTATGGCAGGACGCCTGTTCTGTGTGTGTGCATGTCCCTGCTCCAGCAACCCGAACCACTGAGGTCCATCTGCCGTCCTGCGCGCTGGCCAAAACTCTAGTCCAGGTGAAGCCGAGAAATCCTGCCAAACTCTCATCTCTCGGCCATCAGAACCCGTGTCTTTAAATCCCTGCCGTAAAGACGAGCGAGACTCGCGCTGTGCTTCTGAGAAACATCTTACAAACACGATCACGCAAAGCCTGCCAGGAGCTCAGAGCAAAAAAACAAAAACAAATCCTGGTACAAAAAGCACACAGTGTGTTATCTGAGAAAGCATTACGGAGGAAAATGTAGGAATTAAAGCAGAGCTAATGCTGCAAAACACTAACATTTCAACATTTTGTGCAGGATTTAGTGAAGACATAATTATATGGAATCATAAATTAATGTTAGGTGAGGTTTAATGTCTATTTATTTCATATTTAATTTTATTATAGGTCTTTTCTAAATGTTTTGATTGTTTTTATATGTAAAAACAAAATATGATTATAGTGTTGGAATATTGGTAATATTTTTGGGAGGCTGGAACGAATTATCTGCATTTACATTATTTTCTATGAGAAAATGCGCTTCACAATATATAATTTCACCTTAAGAACTCGCCTCCGGAACGAGGTCCTGCTGTAGCAAATGCTAGTTTGCTAACTTCCTAGGAAAAAAAACAAAACAAAAAAAAAACACTAACCTGATGTTATCACTTCATCAGCTAGCAACAGTTTCATTTTGCGTTACTTCGCGCAACAAAAATAAACCTGCACTATCATGAAAAAAGAGAACATCATGCTAGACTAATTAGTTAGCTAGAATTAATTTATATTAAAGAACCAGATGTTAGAGAACCAGCCAACTAGTTTTGGAGCTCGCATTTGTTTTCTGAAGGAATTTTAGCTTTTCAATATGTGAAACAATATTCCCTCTTTTTTTTTTTCTTTTTCCTAAGTTCTAAAAAAAAATTCTTTCAGTTCCTAAAAATAAACTCTTTTCTGTGAGAATCATCAGCTACAATGATGTTAAATGCTTCAAAGGGAATCAGTTGCTGAAGCTAAAGGTTAGCAACAGAACTACAGTATGAGATACAGTATCTACTTTCATCATAAGCAGATCAAAGTGAGACAATAGCCCCACCCACTTGTTTCCTATTGGCTGAGAACAAGGTTTATAAAAGTCAACTGAGGACACGGTAGAAATTAGCTAGCTAGCTTTGGAGAGAATGTGCTAGCAACATGAGAAGAAACATCCAACAGAACGCACTTGCCTTCAATCTGGGTGGAGTTTCGTAGTCACATGGGATCCACCCACAAATCAGCTACACAAATCAAATCAGAGGACGCCAAATCGTCCTTTGCTAATAAACAGAGCGCGTGAGCTTACCCTCGCAGATTCTGTCCAGTCGTTGCCGCTTAACTTTGTGTTTGTCGGTCAGAGCCATGTTGGCGCAGAGACCCGCCTCGTCCTCTTTCCCTCGCTTTCCTTCTTTTGTTGAACCCTCCTGTCTGCTCGGGTCCCTGCGAGAACGGGGCGCCGATCAGGCTCTGGTTACAGCGCCGTGCGCCCAGAACGGGCCAGAACCCCACACAGCACCTACAATACAACACACAAACATGATTAAATACTGAGTGCAGAACACACACACACACACACACACACACACACCTATATCCTGTGGTAATGGAAACAATGCCTGATTGATATCTGTTCAGGAGAATCTGTGTCAAAAATCAGCAAGAAAATAGTGAGGAACATCATTCCATCATCACATCATTATACAACTCCACTGTTATTTTATCATCCTATAAATCAATCATTCAATCATTTTATCATTGCATCAATCCATCATTTCATCGTTACATAGTCACACCATTCTATCATCACATCATCTTTTTCTTCCAATAATTTCATTTTAGCACATCAATCCATCATGACATCATCACATCAATTTATCATTCTATCAACACATCACATCACATCATTCTATCATCCCATTATCATTTTATCATTATACAAATCCATCATTCAATCATCCAATCATTTCATCGCTTTATCATTGCAGCAATCCATCATCTCATCATCCTATCATCACATCACTCCATCAAGACATCACATCATTCTATCATCCACCCTCATTTTATTATCTTCCATCATCACATCATTTTATCACATCAATCCATCATTTCATATCATTCCATCATCACATCAGTGTATCAATTAATCAACACGTCACATCATTTCATCATAGCATCAATCAATCAATTCATCACATCATTTTACAATCATATCCCATAATTCCATCATGACACTATTCCATTATTCTTTCACATCATCAGACATTTTATCATCACACCATTACATCATCCCATCATAACACCGTTCCACACTTTCATTCCATCATCATTACATCAGTGCATAAATTCATCATCCCACCATCACATCCACCACAGTTTAGCCTCAGTGTATAATCAGGATTATAATCTGGCCTTAAACAGAGAAACATCTGTGTGTGTGTGTGTGTGTGTGTGTGTGTGTGTGTGTATAATATAACTGCACTGACATGTTGTTTCCAGCAGAGGGATGAGAGTTCCACTCACAGAACCACATTCATCACTCTCACACACACACACAGGCACACAAACACACACAAACACACACATTATTTCTCAGTGTGTCACTCTCGCTCTCACAGCCTCATCAATCTCGAGGTGTAACCCCACAGTGCTGAAACCTCCTGATCCAGAGGAGCTCACTCTTCACACTGAGGAATGTTCTGCTCTGCTCGACTGCTGACTCTGTGTTTGTGTTTGTGTGTGTGTGTGTGTGTGTGTGTGTTTGAAAGAGAAGTTTCAGGACTTGACTAAACTCATGCGCTGCAGGAAGGGAAACTAAATGGGCTGTGTTCCATTTCCAGTGTCTACTGGTGTGTGTGTGTGTGTGCGTGTGTGTGTGTGTGTATGTGTGTGTGTGTGATTCCTCTCACTAAATCTGAGATATTGGATCTGTAGCTCTGACTGCAAATCTATCGTAAAGATGAAAAGAGAAACAAAAGAACTAAACAGATTTTGAGTTACACAGCTAAAATTGAACTCTATAGTCAGAAAAGTCTAATTATACAACATAGTTTGTAGTGTCCTTTACCTAGTATATGAATAAAAAAGGCGAATTCTACAAGAAAGCAAGTTATGTAACTTTAAAATAAAATAGAATTGAGAATTCTGTAAAAGAGCCAAATGTACAAATATTTAATATAAATGTTTAGAATTTTTAATTTTAGAAAGTATAAAATGCTACAAAGAAAAAGTGTTACAAAATTCAAAATATCAAAGTTTAATATTGGTCCATAAAAATTTTAATTCCACCACATGAACATTTAAATTTATAGTACATTAAATTCTTCCATATAAATATTTATAACGAAATCTCCCACATAAAGGGTGGAATTCTAAACTTAAAAAGTTGTTGTAATATAAAGTTTAAATTACACCACTTATAAATGTTTTAAATTATATCACATAAAACTAAAAACTAGTATAACTAACAAAAAAAATCATTAAACATTTATTACCAATTTTATACATTTTACAATTTAACCACATAAAACGTTTGATATTCTACCACTAAAAAGTTGCATTTATTCAAATTAAAAGTTCTCTCTACATAAGCAGTGTAGAATTCCCCAACATAAAAGCTATATAAAGACTGACAGACCTGAGACCACACCTCCTTTGCTGAGACAGACATTCATAGGCCACGCCTCCTTCAGTAATTACAGCCTAATGAAGGCACCTGACCAGGAAGTCGAGGCAGCGGTTCGAGGCGAGGCCGTGACATTTAGCTCAAACACTCGTCATCATGAAACATTTATTCATTTGAAGCGTTTTGAAAATGCGAGAGCGTGCGTTTGAAATTTTTTCTGTGTGAATTATTTAAAAGGTCAGGGCACCTGCATGCTGCGCTGCACACCTCGACATGAAGAAAATGACGCAACTCGCCAGCGCAGCAAGGAACGCAAAAAAATGAGCCGTGTTTCAGAAGAAGAAAAAGAAGAACAGCGCAATTTACAGCGTCAATGAATTGACGCTTTTAAGTCTTTTTTCCAGAAACTCATGGCTGAAATACGAAGCTCCTCGTGCTGGCCTGGAAAAGACTTCATGTGCGTGTTATGTGCGTATTAATTTTTTTCCACTTGTAATAAAAACTGTTTACATAACAATTTCATTTCAAAAGACTGTTGTGTAAGTTTTCATTACAGGACGATAATGTTTGTGAGTGTTATGTAAGTTTATCGCAGAATGTCAGTTCGAAGTGACACATAACACATTAGTGATGTTTATACCACCGATGGCTACAGTCTGGAGTCGAGCCAACGCCAGCGCTCGGCACTTTCCACCAACATCCACACAGAAAAAAAACACAGAGCAGCATTGATTACACACTCACAACCCGCTCTACACATACCGCATACACACACACTGTATTTTAGTAAAGGTCTTCGACAAATCAAAGAAGTGTGGAGGCGAAATTCTGCTTACATAAAAGTTAAAATGTGTCTATTCTTAAACATTTGATTGTATTTTAGAGGAAAAAATTCTCTTATTCATTCATTCATTCATTAATTCATTTAAGAACCTGGAACATTTTTGTAATTACTCCTGCAGTCTAATAAAACTTGTGTAAAAAAAAAAAAAAAAACCTCACTAGGAAAAAAGCTAAGAAACACACAAAACATTCCCTCAACTGTTCTGAACTCCTACTCAGAAATTCAGGACTGTCTCCTCAAACTCGAGTTCAGCGACAGTGGCATCAAATCAACATGGCTGCTCCCAGCACAAGCAGTAAACACAGCACAGTCTTACTTCTGTATGATGTACAGTGATACCCCGGTGTACGAACATCCCACCTGAAGAATTTTTGACTTAATAACTGAAAATTTGCAAGAAATTTGTCTCGGCATACAAAGCATTTTTGGCATACGAGCAACCGGACCGAGCCGAACCGAATGCCGGCCAAGTTGTGCATATGTCCGGGTGCTGTTCAAAACTTATTTGTGGAAAGCTAAGTGAAGCGAGTTCACTTATTTTTTTGTGTTTTTTTTTTTTGCATTTTGTGCAAGATTTAGTGAAGACGCAGCACCATGCGTCCCAAGAATGTTAAATAAGGACGGTAGCAAGAAGAAAAGGCTTTCAGTTTGTTTTTTAAAAGAGCCGGTGCCGAGAGGAACCATAATTAAGGTTACATGAGGTTTAGCGTCTATTTATTTCATATTGTTCATATTTACATGGCTTTTCTAAATGTATGTTTTCTAAATGTAATGTAAAAACAAATGATTGTTTTTATATGCCAAAATATTATTAGTGTTGGAAAATGTTAATATTAGCAATATTTTTGGGTGGCTGGTTCTTGTTAAGAACCTTTGCCTTAAGAACTCGCTGTACATAGCTTTAAATCAATCCGCGTACAGACACAATTGCTTAAAATCTACAGATCGCTGTTTTGAAAAGGAAAATATGCATCACTCATCACAGCCAAGGGGCAACCTCCTGTTCTGATAAATGAGTCCAATGCGGAAGTGCCAAAACATGCAGTTCCTCAAATTGGCTCCAACAGTGAGACAATCCCCACAGAGCCCATATTAAAATGGCCAACTTTACAACAGAACTAAACAAAACAAGGTTTTGGTCTCCTTAGCTAGATTTCCCATTCATGAAAACTTTACATGTGATGATTTTTATGGAACTCATCAGTTAAAATTATATTAAGTCATAAAATTATGCATAATTAGACGTGTGGCCAATTTGAGTGACAGATTAACAGGAGGATATGGATGGCAAGGTAAGGTTAGCATGTAAATTAACTTTAACCATCATAGCATTTTAGCAACACCAAAGTTAGGCGGCGTCAGCAATTCCAAGATGGCGATAAACAGAGCTCGCACAGCTGAGCTTCAAAACCTACAGGTGACGTCACCGAGGGTTTGTCCAGTTCATATTATACAGTCTATTATCACACTCAGTTAATTTGCCGTTAACAAAAAAACAACATGGACGCATAATTTATGATTTTTCCCCACCATTTTGTGCATGGAAATCAAAAGGGACATAATTGCAGCAGGTGGATGCAGCAGGAGTCTCTGGGGAAAAAAAACCCTGAGGTATGATTTGGACTTTGTATTTCATTTTTTTTTTTTTTTTGTGAAAAGTTTTTGAAATAATAAAAAAGAAAACCCCAGCAGCTGGACAAAAAACAGAAAAATAGAAAAAATGCCCTCTAACAAATACCTTCAAGGTCAAATGAAGGTCAAGTATGTGTAGTAAAGGATACGCGTGCTTTTATTCTCTTGGAAATGCCTCTCAATTTCCATAGTACTTAACCACATAGTACATAAGTACAGGAATAAAACACAATTACTTTAATTACAAGTATTTTCCATCCCTGGGTATACATGTAGAAAAACAACCTCAATAAAAAAACACACATACAGGGAGCACTCCTTTGTAGTAGGTTTCCAGATTTACCAGCCATCCCTCAACACACTACATAATAAACTCTGATTTCATCATCAAACCAAAAAAACAACCCAATCCTGCAGTCCACCTCTTTTAACATCATGCCAAAACAGCCGTGTGAGAAAAAACAGGAAAACAGGAAGCTCAGACGGGTCTGACTTCAAAAGCCAAGAACCGGTCGCACTAAAAATATCCATGTACGCACCCGAGAGTTCGCCAAAGCTGATAAAAAAAAAAGAAAACACAAACATTATGCATGAGGATCTCATGCTTTAACAGTATACAGAACATATAGTATAGAAAAGAAATAAAAAACATAGGGAGGTGCTGTTAAAGGAAAATAATCATTCATTCATCGTCTACACCACTTATCATTGATAGCCTGGACACTCTCCCAGAAGACTTGAGGCTGGGTACATCCTGAACAGGGTGCCAGTCCATCGCAGGGCACACACACACACACACACACACACACACACACACACACAAAATAGGTAATTTGCGAAGATTTAACTTAACCTGCATCTCTTTGGACTGTGGGAGGAAACCCACAAAGCACGGGGAGAACATGCAAATTCCATGCGCACACAGGCCTGGAGTGTATTTTTATTATCAAACCCTCAACCCTGAAGGTGCAACGCGACAGTGATTACCACACTTACTCACCACCCTGCCACCTGGAAAATAATCAGTGATGAGAAAAGTTCATCAAACAACACCATGTCAGCTATGAGTGTGTGGAATGTTGGCTTAATAGTTGCATCTAAAAGCATGAAAAACGTAACAACTCTGGATTTTAAAAGGTGAAAAGTAAAACGTGAATGAGAAACTGGTGAGAGTCATTATATTAATTATTAATTATTAAGAGAGATAAATTTTCTGATATAATGTGAGATCTTTTTAATTACATTTCATTCAAAACTGACTGCCAGCAGCTGATGAGATAGTAAACATGAAAACAAACAAACAATAAATAAATATAAATATATATATATATATATATATATTTATATAATAAATATAATATGTTCTCATGTTACAGTAAACACAGGGTTTTAAAAAGTGTCAATTTTCTTATTAGTATTTCTTTTTCTTTTTTTTTCTATCCTACTAGTATTAAATATTTTAATGAGCTGGCTGTATACAGTGTTTTAGTATGAAAAAAAAAACTTCAGTCGTACTGTCAATTTCATCTCTTTATTACCAGGGTTATTGTGGAGAGGTGTGAATTGTGTGTCCAGCAAAACTTAATAATACAGATACGAAAATTCATTAATCCATTAACTTATTAGTTAATTCTCTTGAATTTCTTTTTAATTTCTGCTGCAGTCACCTAAAACTTCTAACTAAGAATTTTCAAACTCCCACTAGGAAAAAAGCTAAGAAACATACAAAACGTTCCCTCGATTGTTCTGAACTCCTACTTAGAAATTCAGGACTGTCTCCTCAACCTCGAGTTCACAAAGTGACATCAAATCTTATCGTCTCTCAGAACGAGCAGTGAACACAGCAGCACGTCTTACTTCTATACGAGTTACACCGTCCCGTATGTACGCAAGTATTAGCTTTAAATAAATCAGCATAAAGACACAAATGCTGTGGATCTATACATCGCTCATCAGCAGGTGACTTAAACCCCTCCCCCTCTTTCACATTCCTTGATCAACAGCAGCTAAACACAGAGTCACGATACTCTACATACAGAAACTCAACAGGGTCCTAACTAATGTTAAAGAACTAAAAATAAACAAATAAACTGCATGGACAAACGTCATGCAAGGTGAGTCAATAGCTGGGAATAATCTGAGTACAAGAGTACAGACTTTTGGTTAGCAGTACTGTACCAACAATAAAGCTAAAAAAAAAAAAAACACATCGAACAAACAAATGCAAAATACAATTAAAAAGAAAGAAGGAAAAGAAAAAAAAAAATCGCAATAAAATATTTTTTGTATTCTCAGTGTTTATTAATTATAGACTATGTTATTATTATTATTCATAATGGTTGTTAATCCACACTACTGTTTTGCTAGCAGTTTGTGAGCGAATAAATACATTACCATTCATATTGCGTATCATAAATATGCCCTCAGTAATCATGATGTTTTTGTAACATCGCTTCACCCCATTGCATTGCATCGCCGGTTCCTTAAAAAGCTATTTCGGTGTTTATAAAAATTATAATTTTTTTAATTATTCATAGTTCTTCAAAATTCAATAGTAATAATGACTTTATAAATGTATTCGATTACGAACTGCCCCAAGTCTGCTTTAGTGGTAAAGAAAATGTTATTTATGTAACGTAAATAAAAAAAACATTATCGTTAAATTTTCTCGCTCATTTTTCCCACTGTGGCCGAAAGTCATGAAATTAACTACCAGTCACACAAAACTTTCTTTTGTAAAACACATTTGCCTCACACATCTTTTTATCTTTCCAAATCATAAAAACAGAATCAACAACAACAACAAAAACAGACCCTGACTGTAAATGCTATCTTTGTTCTGTAACCGACTCTTCAAACAGTGAAAAAGAAAACGGCAAAGAAAAACAGAGAGTAGGAAGATAGAGGAGTATTAAAAACAGACTGAAAGACTGAAGTTAACTGGCGAGGCTAAGAAGAGGAGACGGCGCTAGCGGCGCTATTCGTGACTCCCTACTCAATGTCACGCAGCTGCTGCGAGAGAAAGGGAGGGAGAAAAAGCAACAAAGAAAAAAAAGGAAATGAACAGAAAAGAAAAGAGAGAGGAGGTATTGATTTCCTGGCGTTTCTGGCCTACCATGCTGGTGTCAGGGAACGAGCAGATCGGTGCTGTTCCGAGTCTAGAGACCAGCTCCTTCGGGCGCTCACAGGAAGGCCGAGGATGATTCAGAGCTTCCTGGTCCAGGAGAAAAACGGTGGCTCTGGTCCGTGGCGTGCCCACACACCCCCGTAAACTCCCCCCGTGATGGAACTGCCTGCCAATTTTTCAGTGCATTTCAGCCTTTGCGCTGGGAACGGGCCAAACAAAACAATGTGTTGATAAAGTCCAGGGCTGAGGGAAGACCACAAAGGAAGGGCTGTTCAGCTGCACACACACCAAGCGCAAAAGGATTTTTATGTCAGTCCACACACTCACACACACGGATAAGATTTTTCCAGGCTAGCTTGATACAAATGAAATTCCTATAAAATACGTTGTAACCAGCACCACTGGGCGTCATCTTGATGACCTTTAACCTGCAATATTGACGTCGGCACAGAAACGACCCAAAAAAAGCGTGGGCTAATTTCATCACTGTGCTTTTACGCTTCAACGGCTGGCCCCAGGGGTCCGCCAGACAGATATTTACTTTCAATTAAAATGAAAAGCAGACCGTTCTACGACCAAGGTCCGAATTTGGTCATCTGTCATCTTTTCTTTCTTTTTGTGTGTGTGTGTGTGTGTGTGTGTGTGTCTTCTTGTGTAACATGGGTGAAGCCTGCCAAAGGAACCGTGCCAAGCAAACCTTTTTGGGAGGAAACGCAGCTTAGAAAGGACCGAGCTCATTCCCTCGCTCAAAGCCTGCTTCTTTTTTGGCTTTAACTTTCCAGTACAATGCCCAAAAGGGTTTTGCATAAACCGAGACTTCCTTAAGGATACAAAGTCAAATAAATGTAGAATAATTTAACATTTACTTTCATTCATCGAGCACGTTTACAAGTGGCTCAAGCTCCAATCCAAACACCGAGCGGAGATTCGGCACAAGTTTGCTGAAAGGCCTAGCAGTGGCTCTCTGACAGGCTGGGGATTTACACTCGCACAGGAAGTTACAGCTGACTAACCTCTATCTTAATAGCAGGATAAATTGATCTTTGGATGTGTACTTCGAAATGTCACTGGGACAAGAGTAACCATTGTCTTGTCACATGATGAAGACACATGAGGGTGTAAACCTCGGGATGGGCTAGAACACACGAGCGAGTCTTGGGACTGTGGGCTTAATCCTCCTGGCTTGTTTTCCTTTTTCACTGCCGTTACATTACCCAAATTCCATTGTTTAAAAATCAGGAAAACGGTTTATTTTCTTCATGCTACATTTCCAAATTAAATAAACCATTGTTACGTTACTCAGATCAACACTACAGCTCAACATATTAGGTAAAGTCTACTGTATATTCCTTCAAATACCAAGCTTTCAAAACAACTTGAGCAAAAGAACAAATTCTACCCGGACAGCTAGCTAAACACAGTAATTAACAATCCATGCTCCACTGCGCGTATACACTGGGTTAGCTCCTAGCATTATATTACGTTATAATTGGTGCACGTTTGTTAAATAAATTTAAAACGTCTGCATCTATGTGTCTTCTGTGTGGAACATATTATACAGTTACAGATGTTTCATCCCTAACTATTTTGCTATTAGATTACCTTCATTCTTTACTAAACTTGTTTGCTTTTCCTTCTTTTCTGAATTCCACACATGTTCCTGTTTAACGGGACTCTTGCCATAGCATTTATGGCACACGACGACCCACCAGAGTGTTTTTCTGATTCATTTTAATCAATGCCTTTCAAACTCATGCACAGATCTAAACTGTCATATGGTTAACCTTCTTAAGACAGAGGTCATGTGTTACAACAATTTCTATCCTGAGTTAATACGTTCTTAGACATGACCTCAATCTCACCACTACTCAACTGTTGCAGTCATGAGGAAAATATTCTGCCAGCTCAGACCTAGAATTTGTCTTATTTAATAACCTTTCTAAAATGAATGCTTAGGCTACAGAACCACAAAAACAAGAGTTCACTATCTAGCAAATTTAACAAGCTGATTTAACAATTTAACAATTTTTAACAATAAATTAAATAATTTAATGTTTTTTTAAATTAAACAATTTAATTTATATTTAGATACCAAATTTAATAACCTATGTATGTCACAGAACATAACTGGCAGGCCAATTTACCAAGTGAATACATAAAATTTGACTAGCATATTTAATATTTTATCTTAAAACTTCATTACCTAGCAATTTTCTCATTTTAAAACCATAACCACAAGAAGCTATTTCACAAAACTTAGCAAATTAGCAAATTTACTAATCTAGTTTACAAAATTTGACTAGCTAGCCAATTTAACAAGCTCGTTCACAAAACTTGACTAGCTAGTAAAACTGCTATCTAATTTATAAATCATAACAAGCTAGATAATTTAACAAGTTCGTTCAAAAACTTAAAAAAGTAATCGCAATGCATAAAATGTAACCAACTAGCAAATTTTATAATTTATTTTGGAAAATTTAACTAACTAGCTAAAAAATTTAACAAACACAAATTACTGTAGCTCCTCCTCAAAATGTAGGTAATGTAATAATCTATAGTTCACAATACAAAACCTAACTAGCTTCTCAAATTAATGAACAAATTTACAAACTTAAGTAAAATGCATGAAACTTGACTCAACAAACTCCAGCAAAAGAAAACATTCAGTAACAAAATAAGTAGAGGGAATTTTTTCGTTTTTTGTTAAAAATGCACAAAAAAAATCATTTTCTTTAAGGATCAAAATTAAGATATAAAGCTTAAAAATATTTAATGGAAAGAAAAAGTAAGAGTATAAATATTACAATATTTATATAATAACTCGATAAAATTAAATCTTATAAAACAGTACATAAGATTACTCAAGACTTTTCCATGATATGATTATATAAGTGATAATATGTTAAATATTAAATGTAATTAAAATGTTCAATACAATTCATCTTAGAAAATTTATTATAGAGTTATATAATAATATATATCATAATGTGATCATACAGTACATTATTATATTAGATTTAAAAACAGATCAAATAGGTCTTAATGTGTTCAACCTCAACCTAATGTTTGTCTGGGTATAGTGAGATAAGTTGGAGCAGCTGAATGAATAAATGGATTTATGAATATTATTGTAACGATTGAAATAAGGAGTAAAAAATAAGAATATCTGGTTCACATTCGTTAAATAAATTTAAAACGTGTGTGTCTTCTGTGTGGAATATATTATACAGTTACAAATGTTTGAGAAGCCCTATTATAGCGGACCTTTGAGGCATCCAAGTCTTACTCCATGGACTCTTGGAAAAGCCAAGAACAACACGGCTGACTGGCACCGGAGGCACCTTGTGGCAGGGAGATAAATTAAGGACGTCTTGGAGGGCGGATGTGTCCCTTTCATATTCGAAGCTTGAGAGATCCTGAAGCTTTCACAAGCCATGGACGTGTGGTCATGCAAAACCCACTCTCACTTCAAATCACGCCAGGAAAAAACTGTTCATCCCCCTCCCCTGAAAAAAAAAAAAACTCCTTTAGCTTGGTTCCGTTCCCGGATCCTGAACAATCCCAGTCTTACCATTTGGCAAATAAGTGCATGCTGGATGGACGGGTCGTCCCACCACTTCATCTCCAACCAACCAATAGATTTCAGCATCTGATTACACACTGACATTCTCCATGCTGTTTTTATGGTTAGGTAAAGGAGAAGGCCATTCAGGCCACAGTTAATAAGGTCCTGCACTGCAGCAACATGACAATCCATTTGAGACCTGACATACACAACCCTTTGCCCAAGCAGCTTGGGGCGAGTAAAACATGTCATACGTCCTGCTTAACTTTTCACAGCTGCCTGAGCTGACAGAGAGGGGTTTAAATCAGACTTCGGGGAACGACAGACCTTTTTCTTTAACAGAGCCTTTAAAACATAACATAGCACAAAACAAAGAGGGGGGAACAAGGGAGACAAATTACACTGGCATAACTGAGCACAGCCTTGTGGATTAACTGCAGAATAAAAAGTGCTGATGACCAACAAAAGGGGAAAAAAAAAAAAAAACAGCTATTCATCGCTTTGGCACAGGGTCTAAACTCAGATAGCGTTCGGATAAACACTGCATTTGAGTTATTGCCCTGTGATGCTCTGGTGGCAGTTATATTGATAACGCCCACCAATCCGTTGGTGGTAAATTGATGAGGTAGGGAATAAAACTTCCACGATGGGGCAACCAATGCCAAGGTTGAGACGCATTGCTACAACAATGAAGAGGCTTTCCTAATACCCTCTTTAGGTTACAATACATTAACTCAGCAAATGAATTTTCAGCCGAGACCATTTTTTACGATGAGTAAGTACACAACGACTGAGGTAATCTCCAGAAATGATTTCCATTATGCTCAACCCCGCATTGTGCACTGAATAGATTCCTGACGGCGCTCTAACTCTATCCAGCTTCCCAAGCCGACCGAGTACGACCTGTTAGACACGACCGTCCATTAGAACAGGACATTGTTCTGCATTCTGTGCATTAACAAGGTCTGGTTCTCTTGTGAATCCTGAAAACCTCCCCCTTCCCTCAGCAAGGCCTTCAAACAAAGTGGCTTTCAACAAGCACAGGGTCAGCAAGGGGGGCAGGCGGAGGGGGGATGATGCCTGCCTGGACGCCAGGGGCATTGAAAAGCCATATGAATCATGGGACTGCCTGGCCGAGGCATACAGCGCAATGGCCTAGGGGGGGGGTCAGGTGAATCCTGCTGACCACGCCAAGCGTGAATCTGAGATCCCTCACTCTCTATTCACAGTTACAATCCAAAACGTGACTAATCGTCTGCTTTCCTTTTTTTCTGGCGAATTGTTTGGCGATGTATGTATGCAGGGTTAATTGTTTTCCTTTAATTCTATATTTAAAGGGTCTGTATTATGCAAAACATTTTGTCATTTGTAAACATTGTGTGTAGAAACAAAAAATGTGCAAATCTTTCATTTTTGTACTGGCTGGAGTTTAAACAAGCAAATCAGATTTTCACCCCCACTGTGACCTCATATAAAGAGAGCCCCTCCCCCCAGCTTGTTCCTCAGTTCTGTGGAGGGGGCGTGGCTCAGCAAGAGCTCATTTACATAGACACTGAAACGGTGCATTTAAAAAGAGAGTGAAATAAAGGGAGTTTAAATCATGATACAATGTATTTTCTGAGGGGTATTTCAACTGGGGCATTAACACACACACACACACACTTTGGTGGAGTTCTGAGACCTGCGTTAACTTGTTAAAGATACAGTAACACATGGGATCTTTATTTCTATAGCGTACAGTATATGTTACAGTAAACAGTATATTTACACTTGAGTGTTGAGTTTATGTAAATTGGACTTGAACTATTAACTTTAACTCAATTAATTTCTGAATCTGAATCTTACAATTTTATTATTGTATTATATAATATAAATTTTATTAAACATATGTATTTATATTACATATTTATTACACGTTGGACATTTCAAACGGCTCTCCTTCCGCCACCCAGCCAGTCACTGTACGCTCTACATACTGTAACTCAGACGACTTCCTGCACTTCGTATTTGCAGCTTATTTAAAACATCCAATCAAGTACAAAAACTATCAAGAATCATACAAGTCACCTGTTCATGCTATATGCATGTTTATATGTATAGCTAGTTTTTTATTTATTTTTACACCATTTATTTTACCTTCATGTTCTTCTTTTTTTGTTAGCTATTTATACAGTTTATATTTATTTACAGTTACTTTATACAGTTGTTTTGCACAAACGGAATAATTCCATTTAATTATCGTTACAACCGTTTTATTTTATTTTATTTGCACTGATGTCGGCCCGTCTCAGTCCATCAAATTGTCTTGATGTACAAATGTTTGTGATTTACTGTATTTCTGTACTACTCTGCGCGCCCTAAATTGATAAATAAAGAGATTTTGAATCTGAATCACAGACAAGCAAAGACTAGCTAACTAACCAGCTAAGAAGCTAAAATAATTGGCTAGGCAGCAATACAATTCTAGCTAAAGCTAAATAATTTTCATTTTTTTATTTAGTTTTTTTTTTTAATAATGGTTGTTCACATCAACAATGGTTGCGATCTTTTACTTCTGATTAATTCATTAGCAAACTTCAGTAGCGCTAGTCATGCACATAACTAGCCAAAGACAGTACAGAGACAGAATAATGCTTTCATGCTAAAATTCTAAAATTTCCTCAGTATTAAATTTTTACCCCTCACAGATTAATACTACTTAAATCTAAGCTTATTACTTAGCTTTTTATGTAATTTTTATATTTTTTTTATGTACAGTTTTATTAATGGTATTTATGCATTTAATGCACAAGTATAAATTCCCAATAGGTCTTCCACCCTTTTCCCCTGCACTGCCTCTTTGTCTCCTCAGCATAGCTGTCCCAGTCTGTGATGGCCTCTGTTTCAACTCGTGGGGGGGAGGAGGGCTGTAGGGGGGCGCCACTGGGTCAACATGCCTTTTATAGCAGTGAAAAGACTTGTCACGCCGCTAAGTTTGTTCACGTCGCCTGGCACAAAATGTCTCCTGACACAAAGACAGGCTCGTTCACGAGACGTCACTTTTCAACCCCAAAAATAAATAAAATTTTTCAAAGAAAAATCTTAAAATCAATATAGATAACAAATCAGTTCAGGTGCAGAGTTACAGTAAAACACAATCACCACAAAAAATATTTCTGAATTTAACACAAAAAGAGTTTTGTGTATAAGAGGATTTAAATCTTGATCTAAAGTTTGGCTTAAAGCCAAAATCAAAAGCCAAATCTTGCCTCCACTGTGTGTGTGTGTGTTTATGGAGTTTGCACGTTCTCTTGGCTTTGTCCAAAGACATGCACTGATTGGAATGTACAAATTCCCCATGACGTGTGTTTGTGTTCATGTGCCCCGTGATGGGTCGGCGCCCGATCCAGGGTGTACCCCGCCTCATGCCCTGAGCTCCCTCGGATAGACTCCAGGCCTCCTGTGACCTCACACAGGATAAGTGATATTAACAATGGGTGGATGGCAGAGCAGGGCAAAGTACACAAATCCTGTCGTTAATCAAAAGTAGAGATACCCAAAGCAACATACTACTTAAGTACAAGTAGTAAAAGACTTTCATTTGCGTACAACTGTATTTGAGTAGAAATATAAAAGTACACACCTTTAAATTAAGTATTAAAAGTATTGTGCTTGTATTAGCTCACAGTAGCCTGTACCCCTGTAAGCTCAGAGCATTTTAGACTTTTTGTTTTTTTTGTTAAAAAAAACTTCATAAGGCTCAGAAATGTGCAGTATAGAGAGACATACAGTGAAACCTGGGATTGTGAGTAACGCAGTTTGCGAGTGTTTCCGCAAGACAAGCAAAGATTTTTAATAAATTTTGATTTGGAAAACGAACACGTCTTGGTTTACGAGTACCGAGTATCATGTATCACGCATGCGCTTCTTGTTTTGACGCCGAGCGTCACGTGATCACAACTGAGCCACGCGTGTGTGTGAAAAAAGTGGAGGAAGGGTAACTGTGTAAGACGAGAAGGGAAAGAGAGGAGCTTTACACACACACACATACACAGACCGCCTGCGCGCACAAACGGAAACACTTATCTGTCGTGATTTATTTTTACTTTTTTTTAAAGGTAAAGTGCAGGTTAATTTGTTTTGTTTTTGCTTAATATTTTGTGTTAATTCTTTTTATGTATTTACTTTTTTGGGCTGTGGAACGAATAATTTGAGTGTCCATTATTTCTTATGGGAAAATTAAATTTGGTTTACGAGTGTTTTGAAATACGAGCTGCTTCTGGAACGAATTATGCTCGCAATCCGAGGTTCCACTGTATCCTTTTTTTCAGCACAACCCAGGCAATATGATGAACTAAGTTTTATTTAATTTTAACCATCTATACAAACATGACTGAGCAGAAAATTAGAAAATGGGTCACATTGGGAAAGAAATAGCACGATACACATGATCACATGTTTTTATGATTGTTTTTGGTTGTTTCAATGACAAGGAAAAAACATGCTGATTTTGAAAGTTCTATATTATTGATTTGCGACATCATGACCATATTTCAGTAGTGGTAAAAATGTACCCTTTATAGTAGTAATGATAACGTTTGTTGTACCTAACATATTCAAAATACACATTATTAACCTATTCTGTGCTACTTGAGTTTTAAACGTTTTACGCTATAGTAAAAGATTCTCCTCTCTCTCTCTCTCTTTCTCTCTCTCGCTGATGTCTGAAACCATCTCCACTCAAACACCTGTTCCATGATTAACTCTTTGGCCTAATGAAGGCAAATTACACAAATGAACATTACAGTCAGCAGGTGTCAATATCACCGCTTGAAATACTACACACTACTGAGGTGATGAAACATAACGCCTCGCAAAATTGTAGTGAAGAACATGTACAGATATTTGTTGTAGGATGTAGTGGAACAAAAGGAAAAAGTATCCACTAATAAAACTAGCGGTATGTGAAATATATTTAAACACTTATACGCAGTTAATTTACTTTGTTACTGTATTTAAGTATTAGCTTTCGATCAATTAAGATAAGATAAGATAAGATAAGATATAACTTATTTGTCCCAAAGCGAGGAAATGTCTTACTGCACAGCAGAAGCAAAGAAAAATGTGCAAACAGAGCATAAGGACAGTACAGTGTATAAAAACAAAAGAAAAACAATATAATAGTTGCACTTTGGAACAAATTGCACTACGTCCAACAAATTGCACCAGTGTAATATTGCAGTTTAAAAATTTTGTCATTCCACAGTTTCTATTGAAATGAGTTGCACTCGGATGATGTCGCAAGGGGTCAGGGGTAGCTTGGTGGTTAAGGCACTGGACTATGGTTCAGAATGTCCCAGGTTCAAATCCCATAACCACCAAGCTGTCCCTGTTGGGCCCTTAACTGCTCAGATGTATAATAAGATAAAAATGTAAGTGGCTTTGGAGAAGGGCGTCTGCCAAATGCCTACTTACCTTATGTGTAATATTACTAGCTAACAAAAGGCAAACGTATGCTTTTTCAAACTGTTTCAGCTTGATGTACTAAGGCTAAAATTTCCAGTTACAGCTTTGTTATTCGGAGTCAGACACAGCATGAGCCCTACGACACTGAAATGAGGCCTGTTTACTCGAGATTCTTTACAATGTAACTTCTGCAGGCAAAACAACTAAACACAGTACAGAATCCTAGAATCTTTTATGCAAAGTTCTAAACTTTCACGTTTTATGCTTTGCTTCCCAACTATGAGCTTTCTCACCTCTACACCAAGCAGAACATGACGCCGAATAAATCTCTGTCCGTCCTGAAAGCTCACCAGGTCTTGACTCTTTGACTCGGGGTTAAAGGTGTCGAGGTTCTATTGCTATTGTCAATTGCTCGGCCCTCCAGAGAAAAAGCCTTTTAAACCCCTCAGGACGGTTTATTGTGTTCGAGTCAAGCAAGTAGGGACGTTTTTATTGGGCACCTGAAACCTGATACAGCATGAAATATCACCTTCTATAGCAGCTTGTCTTTTAGCCAGATTAACTAGAGGGAAAGTAATGAAAAAAATACGGAGGGGGGAGGGAGGAGGGCGAGATAGAGGAGCGAGGCTAAAGGGTGACCCGGGGATCCGTCGTCCGCACACCTCACACACACACACACACACGAATCGCATTAATTAATTACACCACCGCACAAGTGAAACGGATCGAGCGGCATGACGGGAAGGAGCGGAGAAGGCAAAAATAAAGGAACTGAACATTTCTATAGTATATCGTCCAATTAAATTTAACCACTTCTTCCGCTCCAGGAGCATAAAGCTGTCAGGCCGGGGCGCTGATTTATCCCGGCCGTACGCCGCTCCTGTCCTCACTATCACACACCTCCACTTCCTGTCTATTTCTTTCTCCTGTAAATGTAATGAGATTGCAGCAGAAGAAAGCGCTGACTGCGGTTAATTCCCTAATAACACAGAAAGCCAGGCACAGATGGACAGCCTGCCAGACTTCAGACATGCTTTTTACATCGGAAAAGAAAGCCTGTTGTGTCAGCCATGCGATAAATATTATTAATCACTCAATCGCTTTGAGCAATCTTGAGGATGAATAGAAAACACACACGCGGTGATGTGATGTGATGTGTGATCTCGGAGCGCACTTTAATCAAAAGCTCTCAGACAGATTTATCCGGAACAACACATACCTGGAGGTCTGAAGTTATTTACTTAATTGGGTATTTAAGTATGATATACGTGATGGGGAATAAAAATAAAATAGTGCATTAGCCTGGGTTTGACTGATAAACCACAGTTTGTCAGGACACATCATGTCGAGCGTCCCTGAAGGGTGCAACAGAAAAGTGTCTGCTCTATCATCCTGGAATCGCGAGTTGGGCATATTCACACTTCTACACCAATCACAGCGACACTAGACAGTCGTGGGTGTCTGTGAGCTCACGCAAAGCAAGATCGAATGTTACGTCGTCCCCTAACGGTCCATGGACAGCAGGTCGAAAAAAGATGTGGTTGGTGGAGCATCAGGTGCTCATCGAAGGAAGCATGTGTTAGCCCCCCTTCCCCCTCCCCCACCCACCCCAAAATTTTTTGTAACGTTTTTTAAGTTCCTGCACAATCAAAAGTCCCGCTTTGACTTGAACACTTCTCATACAATTTAATAGCAAAACAATTACAAATAAATATAGAAATAATAAATTAATTCACTAGACTCTATTTCTTTGGGGATTGTGCACATATACTGAAATCTTAATTACACAAACATATATTTTTTTAAATAATTAACATCCTGGATGAAGATGATGGTTAAACTTTACACACTCCACATCACAGCATAAAGAAAACTCAAAGTGGTGATTATTTTTTTCCTTTTTTTTGTTGTTGGCACATATGGATAACTGAAACTAAAAACAAAAACATTATGTTAATACATTCATTTAAATATTTTCCCCTGTGTATAATTTAATGCATTTTGAAACGGGATGAAAAAAAAAAAAAAAAGGAATCAGGAATGCATTTTGTGCTAAGAAAAAAAATCTCAGATGAACAAACAACCCGAAAACACGCTCCACCTTGGAGAATGAAACTGTAATAAAAGTTTATACAATGTTTTCTGGAATTTGGGCAGATTTAGGATTTCTACATCAACACCGTACACACGCCCCATCGGACCATAGACCAAAGAGATGATGTCGTTGAGTGAATAAACCCGTCAGGAGGCCTGCGGGGACACGGCTTTGTGTGTTTCCCCTCACGCGGCTCGGTGCTCAGAGACACCCGGCCACGCGCTAATTACTTTCCTCTTAAGACAGAGCGAGTTTACCCACCAACAAAGGTCAAGGATACAGGCTAATTGAGTTGGGATTTTAATTACAGTATGTTTATAACCTCTCAGACACCACGCAGACGTTATCCAGGCCTGGGTGTGGACGGATGTTTTGAGGAATGGAAACAAAAAGGCTATAAATTGACCTTATTAAAGGTCTCCAGGAGGAAAACAAAACAAAACAAAAAAAAGAGTGTGGAGAGCACAGGCAAGGAGAAAAGTCCAGGGCTGCAGGTGGACCACTGGGGCAATAAATGGACGCCGGGGTCAAACGAGTCAGCAGCTGTCAGATGTGTCCGGGGAAGACATTTATAACTGTCGTAAACAGGAGCACATTTTTAGTCGTTGCGTTGTTGTCGCGTCCTTGGTGAGAACAACTCGTTTCAGGACAATAGACGTGTGTGTGTGTGTGTGTGTGTGTGTCGTCTCTGAACCCGATCCGCTCATACGTCCTGCCATCCTGTGGTCTCACCTCCTCACTCCAACGCCTGTATGCTAATTGACACGAAGACCCGAATAAAAGATCTGCAACAGTGATCCTTTTATTGTTTTCTGTGCTTCCGATGACTGACGGATGTTTTTTTGTTTTTTTTCTTAGAGTGTAATTGCGACCCAAGGTGAAGTTTTGTCTTCTCTTCGTTTCTGTCTGCGTTCATTAGGGAGTCCTGTGAAAGATCTGGGATCTGCTGCGCAACAGCGAGAGCACCGGCCTTAGCCAAGCATGTCAAATTAGGAAAACATCGCCACAGGGACTCATTAGAATAAAAGTCTGCGAGTGTTTATTCATTCGCCGTGTTTTTGATCCAAAACTCATGAAATCTCAGATTTCAGCACGCATCGCCGCCTCGACGCTTCCTCACAAGTCCAGCCAGATGCTTTTCATAATTATTACTGACACACGGAACAATTTTAAACTGAGACATTTTAAAGCAGCTCGATCGGTCTTTATCTCATTTTGCGGCGTTAACAGTAAATCCATTGCTGTTGTTGTGTTGTTTTTTACCCCCAGATTTTCTCCCTAATTTAGTCGTGTCCAATTCCTCCCCGTCACTAGGGGGCTCCACATTAAGGCTACTACTA
>JAQMYJ010000006.1:25801260-25812998 GCA_030014305.1 Clarias laeviceps | reverse complement strand
AAAAATAAAAATGTGAAAATATATTTATATATATATATATATATATATATATATATATATATATATATATAGGCTATATATATATAGTATATTTAAATTTTTTTTTTAGTTTTCTTTTTTTTTTTTTTGAGTTACTGATACTGGCCTGACACAATGACCATATATGGTTATTCACCTGGTTAAAGGTTTAGAGTAATTTTTATATTCTTTATTGTAACATGCATTAAATGTTTAAAGCAGAAACAGACAATTTAAGCAAACTATTTAAAAGTAACATTGTTTTTTTTCATTCCCCAAACCCTCTTCTGTAAAATAATGCTCATTTTAGATCATTATACTCTATTATTGAATAAAATTACACATTCAATAAAAAGTTTTTATTGGTGTAAAGTAACAAGAAGAATTTTAAACTACATTTTAAATATTTTTATGCTTATTTTAGTGTGTGTGAGAGGGAGAGTGTTAAATATTAAGATTGATTATGATTATTTCCTGTTAGACCTGAGCATGGTGGCTCCTCAAAGCGTCTCAGTGAGGCTCAATGAACAAACACACACTGAAATTATGTTTAAATTTGATCTCATTAAATTTCTTTCATTTCCCAAGTTTATTTTCCGTCTCTCAGGCTGTGAGTGAAACCTCATGCCAAAACTCCCATTCGGCTGATTCTTAGACACAAATCTCAAATTTGTGAAATAAGTGCTGTTGCCAAGCGTGGAAGAAAATTCCCAAATTAATAAACTCATTTGTCTTGCAAGAAAGCGTCGAGCCAAAAACACCAAACACGGTGGTGATGGTTTCACATGACGGCCAAAACATGGCATCAGTGCTAAAAACTGTCTCGGAGAAAAAGTGAATTTTTCTATAGGATCATATAACACCATTTTTCATAACACTTGATGCTTCTTAATGTCCTGTGCTTAGTTTTTTATAAATATGCTACACACTTATACTTTTATCACAAAAAAAAAAAGAAACAAATTTGCTAAATACAATTTCCTGCCCTTTTATGTTTTGGTGTCTGTAACTTTTTTGAATTCAAGGATCGTAACTGTCATTTAGATGAAACTTGGTCATGTTAAAGACATAAACCTGTAAAAGTGTATTATTCTAAAACGCAAAATTAAGTTAAGACATTGCAACATGAATCTGACATGGTTACGGACATTAGAGATTTTTTTTGGGGTGAAAAAAAAAATTTACACGAAATGCTTTAATTTAAGCAACAATTTTTACAGGTCATATGCTTCTAGAAGCTTCCACCAATTTTAGTATCAATGCTCATAAAGAAATGTGAATATTTTGCATTTTAAATGATTATTCTTTGAAGCGAGACAGTATAACGCTGAAAATATAACGCACATATAAAATCATCTCTCTAAAACGGCTTAAGTTGGCAACTTGACATTTTTAGGGACGCGAGATCGGTCACTTCCATGTTGCATAAACTTCACAAGTAGCTTCTTCTGCACACATTTTCTATAGTATGTGTAGAACATAAAAAAAAAAAAAAAATCCAATAAAATCAACACCAATACTGTGTCTTGACCGATGAGTCCTTTTCAAAATGTGATTTTGACTCCGAATCGACTCGAGTTAATGTGAATGAAAGACGTAATGCTTGTAGATTGTCGGTGGTTCGTGATCATTGCAATGCTGCAAAACTCAGCCAAAGGGCGGAGCTGTAGAACTGTAAAACTCTCACGTTTGTTTTGGATGAACAAACAAGACACTGGACGTGACACAGAAATTGCATTTATTTATACAGTAGCTATAATTAATGCTAATATAATCATTCCCTGAGCGCTGCCTCTGTGTTGCCTGGTTTTTAACCAATAATGAAGGTTTTCAGCTCTACACGTCACTCAGACACCAAACAGCAAAACATACAAAGTTCATAGTATGAAACCGGGTCGGGGGTGAAGATGCTCAACAAACAGAAACCCTAACAAACACGGGCTGATGTGGAGCGTTTGTACATCGCGGTGCCTCGTAAACCTGATTATCAGCGCGTCGCTGTTCAAACACAGCGGGCCATTAAACACTGAAGAGGGGAAGAAGGACGAGGAGGAGGAGGAGGACGAGAGGTTGCTTATTCCTCTGTTAGATGGAAACCACATGCAATTTAGCTCTTCATCGCTTTCTAAAGGTCGACGTCGGTGCTGAACCGGGACCTCGGCGGCGACATGAAAAAATAACAGGCTTCGGTGAAATCCGCGCTCTTACGCAGGCAGAAAAATCACTCAAGGCAACAAAAAAAAAAAAAGGCAGGCCCTCTTATCCTACTTATTTTCCTCTGGAGCGCGGAAATGTTAAGCCGGCAACAAGCAGAGGTCTTATTTTTAAGGCTGACTCGTGTGTGTGTGTGTGTGTGTTTTAGGAGTTTGGATTGAGAATTGAGGCCCAAAATGAAACAGGGGGGAAAAAAAATGTCATACACATCGAAGTCTCATGAACAATCTTAATTATTGGAGGAGGTGGAGGCGGAGAGGAACGTCCAGAGAGAGAGAGAGAGAGAGAGAGAGAGAGGGATTTAAAGAAGGAAATCATAAATCTCAAGTGAATAAGAGAGCTTCACGGCTTTTCACTCAACTCTACAAAAGCAGGATTGTGTGTGTGTGTGTGTGTGTGTGTGTGTGTGTGTCTGGCCCGTCTCCAGTCCTCCAGCCTGAGGAAGACAGTGACAGCAGGAAATCTTTCTCGCCGGTGAAAAAGGCTCATGTAACGCTTTGAAAAGAGAAAGAAAAAAGAAAAAAGAAAAGAGCAACGAATTCTCATCAGGCGAGTGACATTTAAATAGTCAGGAGTCATTTTCTCTCCGCTTCACCTCCCTCCTCCTCCGCACCTCTCTCTCTCTCTCTCTGACTCTTGTTCCTTTTTTCTCATCCTCTCATCCTCTCATCCTGCTCTCTCTCTCTCTCTCTCTTCTCTCCTGGAACAAAGTAATTTGAAGCCGTCACAAACAAATCTCGGACCTTTAGAAAATGTCAGCGAGACGTCAGGACGCCCGCGATGCATAAAGACAAAAAAAAAAAAAAAAAGAACCTTTTGAGAGACTTCAGCTGTGATGTGCATTAAGATTTACAGTGTGGAGACTGTATGTGGTCTATGACATCATCGTGATACACGCAGAAACGTGCACGAAGGTCACATGGTGTCTCACATGTAGCGGAGAGTCTGGGATTAAAACCTAGACAATTAGTTTTTATCGAATATTTAAAGCTCGTGTATAATCATATTCAAACATGTAAGTCTTAGAGCTCTCCAACATTGTGTGTGTGTGTGTGTGTGTGTGTGTGTGTTAATTTTCCAGCTGAAACACACCTCAGACTCTGCGTTCTGGCTGCGTGACTTTCTTTTTCCGCTTCACTCCTTTTCCAAACGCGCTGTTTCAGCGCCTGCAGCTTTAAATGCTCCGCCCCCAAACACCTCTTTGAGGAAATGCATTTTTCTAGCCAATCAGAACGAAATCATACATTCTCAAGAGTTTCTCACACATTTTCAGGCTTTTCCCGCCGTCTTTTCTGACAATCAGCATGAGCGGGAAAATATACGGCATATAAGAGCGTTAATTCATGACGACGTCCTTGATATTTTGTGATATTTAAAGTCTTCCTTGTCTTTCGTCTGTTCCCTTTCAGCTGTCGCCACAGCGAATCACCTGCCTCCATCTAACCCTGTCCTCTGCGTCCTCTTCTCTCATCACAACTAACTTCATGTCCTCTCTCACCATAAATCTCCTCTTCGGTCTCCCCATTTAGCGATACTGAAGTAAAAACACAAATAATAACAATTGACTTCAATCTCGTTTGTTTGATGAAAGCATCACTTCTTCTCCTGCTGTTTATGAGCGGTCTGCACAATACTGCCACCTACTGAACTGGAGTGTGGCACAGGAGATCGAATTGTTGAACTGAATTAAATAAATAAAAAAAAATCACAAAGCATGAAAATCTAATTGAAACAAAGCTTAGATTTAAAGCAGGCTAGGTTAGCAATTAGCATTTAGCTGCTGCATGCAAGCCTTGCCTTAAGATTTTAAGCCTGGCATCTAGAGAGTGGCAGGACTGGGCGGAGTTGAAGAAAACTGGGCGGAGTTGAAGAAAACTGGGCGGAGTTGAAGAAAACTGGGCGGAGTTGAAGAGGGCTGGGCGGAGCCGTGTATTGATCCGGGGGGAGGGGCTATTCCTATGTATTCCTATATGAAATTTCTGATGGAGATCTAAATCTGAATCTATAAATATGACTAAACAGTTAATTTTTTATAAATATTAGTCCCCTAAGGAGTCTCCAGTGTTAGTGCTTATAAGTTTCCTGACAGAGAGCTTTAAACTCTTTTTGTCATTTTTTTCCTTAAAATTATTAAGTCTTAATTAATAATAATAATAATAATAATATTTATTTATATAGCGCCTTTCCAGAGCTCAAGGACACTTTACAATGAAAAGTGTTATAATGAAAATTTCTTCGAGAGAGAAAAAAACTGAGGCTGGTGAACAAACAAGTGTTTATAGTGTAAACACTCGTTTGTTGTAAATCCTTAGTTATGGTGGAATAACTTGTTTCATGGACGTTCCTCAATATTTTCTAAATAAATAAAAGCTATGGATTGTCATTCTTTAATAAAAATGGTATTTTGTTCACAGGAATAATAGATTTCGGCTGCTGAAACTCCACTTCTTCCCTCCGTCCCGCTGCGCTCGAGACTGAACCATTTCGCTGTCACTTCCTCCACTTTTACTTCTCCCTAATTTATCCCTCACTTGGAAATGGTGGGATAAAGAAATCTTGAGTTGCCAGGATGTTTGTTCTTTTTTTCTTTTTCTTTTTTTTTTAATACACTAGTTGCTATCTAATCTCATCGCAGCTGCACAACGTGTCAGCAGATCCAACACCAAGAAGCCTTTGTTTGCTTGTTGTCTCTTCGTCCTCTCTTTATTTTCTTCCAGCTCTCCTCCCGTTCCTGAGGATCATCCCGGAGATCTCGGGGGTTCAATACGGCTGCCAGTGCGCAAGAACAATACAATGCGATGGTGTGTTTCTCGCAGCTCCCTGCCGGCTGCAGATGGCACGTTGTCTGCTCCGTCTGAAAAACACTCGTGTCATGTCGTATCGTCCTGGCCGGCGTCTGCCCTATACTTTGTGAGAGTTTTCTGTGTGTGCGTTTTTTTTTTTACCACCCACATTCTTGTTTTTCTTATTGGACTAAAATGATATTTTTATTACCATGGTAGGAAAGTTCTTGGCCATGACAAGCATTAACAATAAGGAAAGAAAATTAAAAGCAGAAACAGACTGGGGGTGTTGTAGAGACAGCGGGAGTGGTGTGGGGTCGGACCCCAGGGGTCGCGGACGGCCCGGGACATCTGTAACTGGTTCATGGTTTCTTTATATTAGTGGACAAAATGTCTCAACAACATCTCTGGTCCGTTTAGTATCCGATGATGATGATGATGATGATGATGTCCGCTCATGTGACCTTGCCAAGTGTAAACTCACCCCTCCTCCCTCTCGGGGACACACCCCGCCCTCAGCGTCTGTTGGTAATCCGGAGTACGATTAGGCAGCGTATGGACCAAAATGACCCCTAATTTAGAGCGAGACGAGTCCATCAGGTAGACATCATTATGTTCCGATCATTTTAACAAAGTCACGACTATAATCACACCTCATCTCTGGCAGGCCGCCACAAGCTGTACCTCAAGTTTATGCTCTCGGAATTTCCGCTTCATCGACGTATCCAACTTCCTGCTCCAGTTTGCAATACCGGGTGTTACAGATAAATATCAATCCAAGCATGTCTGCAGCACATTTACATGTAGACACAACAGCTGAACAAAGACTAAACAGTGAAGGAACACCACCTTAGTGCAATGTGCGGTAAAACGCTCCTCTCAAAAAACCCTTTCTTCGGGTGCCATTACTTTTGTCATAACTGCATAGCTGTTTTTCTACACTCTTTCCTACGAGTCTTTGTTTATTTGGTTTTGGAAACTTTCATGAAGTAACTGAGATGAAGAAAATCCGACAGCGTAATCCGTCTATAGAACTGCAGCAGCGATCATATGATTATTCAAAGCCGAAGTATCAAAATTCCTCATAGGAAATTTTCTACAAAATCGGCAACTTCTACTAGTTTTTTTTTCGCAGACAGACTGCATTTTTTTTCATTAAAAGAACTCGAGATAAAACTGAACTGATGGTTTTTTTTTCTTGCTGTTGTTTTGTTGAACTTTTGTTGTACTTGTAAATACAAGAAAATTGACCTTGTGCTTTACAAGTCGCTCAGATTGTTTATGTAACTTTGGCAAAACACAACAAACAAACATTTAATTCAACAAATCCAACATTAACTGGGCTGTAAAGTATTTTACTTAAATTTATGTTTATATTTGGATTGAGCTCTTTCAACACTGACTAGCAGAATAATAAAAAGAAAAACACCTAGCTAACACCTAGCTGACAGCTAACACCTAGCTAACACCTAGCTAACTCACGATATGTTTATAACGCAGATGTTCCTTGAGGAAACGAGGTGTTAATAATATCTAGCTAGAACTTGTTAATTTGCATAAATCCAAGTGAGAAAAATCAATTCGATCCGTCACTCTTGACCGTCACAACCTAAGTATCGTACTGTGACATTAATTATTATATTAATTATTATTATTATAGCGTGATCAGTAGCGGTATGTATCTTTACACTACAGAAGGCGTTTGAGTTCAGGTTAAGACTACAGTCATGCAATTATGATAGAAATGATAAACGATGTAGTTAAAATTGCAACAGACTTTTTGTTGATGAGCAGTTGGAGCAACACCGCCACCTACTGGACTGGAGTGTGGAGCAGAAAACTGGCAGGAAAAATAATCCATGAACCACTATGAATTCGGAATAACTGATGAGTTGACTTATATGAAGTGGGCGGAGCCTAATTATTATTATTATTTTTTTTTTTAATGCATCCTAAAAAATAACCCGAATGATTTTTCGAGGAGGACCTGAGAGAGACAGTGAAGTTACTCCATGGTGCAGATTCAGGTCAGAAGCTCAGCATTTGTTTCCTCAGCGAGGGACAAAGTGTGTGAGGCTGAAAACGAGTGACGCCATCTGTTCATCCTCAATGGGGTGTGGGAGAAGATGTGTGTGTGTGTGTGTGTGTGTGTGTATGCGTCAGCGATCCAGACTTCTCTGGCACTCCCGACTTCATCCGGAGCTCCAGAAACGTTCCCTCAAACATCTCTCAGCGCGAGAGGAGTTTAAATCTCACACACTGTGAAATTATTATTATTATTATTATTTTTTAAATCACACACTGTGTCGTGCTGTTATGGGAAAATCATCAACAACAAACTGTGAGTTTTCCTGCTCGACACATAGAGGTGTTTTATTCCTCTTACACCACGACCATCTGACCACCAGTACAGTCTGTGTTAATGAAAGAGCGACGCCTTACACTCTGTACACGTTTATCAGTATGTTTAGTCCACAAAACAGGTTCCTGTTGCTCCTCTTCCACTCTCCCTGACTCGTCCCCCTCTTCGTCTTTCTCTCTCTTCCAGTAATTGAATAATGTTCTGCTACAACATCTGTACTGGGAGTATTGATGATTTAATTACTTTGTGTGTGTGTGTGTGTGTGTGTGTGTGTGTGCGTCATGTGTGTGGAGCTGTGTGCTACATGACGTTGCTGTGACACGGCCCGTTCCCGATCCCGGTGTTCCACATTTCTGTTTGTGAGAATATTCAAGTCTTTGACGTCTTCAGTCTTGTTTTATTTATTTATTTGTAAACTGCAACATTAAACATAACAATAAACAGGACTATAGAACATGTTGTACTTTAATCAGTTTAAAGGAGTTGAGGAATAACGCTGGAACAGGAAACTCACCAACTACAACACAGTCCACTGGGAAGCAACACTTGTAACAACACACACACACACACACACACACACACAAGCTGCATCTGACACTTTTAGCATTTCAGTGTTCTTCCTTCAGTAATCACAGTCATTTATAATTTCCTCTCTGTCTGTCTCTCTGTCTGTCTGCACTCCACACACACACACACACACACACACACTGATCATAAACACGATGTGAAATTACTAAGATCTCTGTCAGCGTGTCCTTAAAACACACTCAAAGTGTTTAGTCAGATGGAGACCGTGTGTGTGTGTGTGTGTGTGTGTGTGTGTGTGTGTGTGTGTGTGTGTGTTTTACAGGCTGCTGTATCAAAAGGCCTGCTTTCTAACGTGATTACACGGCCCTCAGCCTCTGCCTGTGAAAGAGACATCTGGAGACACACACCATTACTTTCTCTGTCTTTCTGTCTCTCTCTCTCCCTCTCTGTCTGTCTGCCCGTCTCTCTCTCTTTCTTTTTGTCTGTCTCACTGTCTGTACATCTGTCTGCCTTTCTCCCTCTGTCCCCCTCTGTCTGGTTTGTCTCGCCCTCTCTGTCTCACTGTCTGTCCCTCTGTTTGTCTTTCTCTCGTTCTATCTGTCCCTCTTTTCAAAGTTGACACTGTGTTTTATCGGCGTGTCCTCTTTCGCCAAAGCAAATTAAAATAACACAGACACTCATTAGCAGACTATAAGGAATAAAAGATGCAATGATCAGGATTCTATAAAATAATAATAAGACTTATATTATTACTCATAATAATAACAATAAAAGACAAAAACTCAAGGGGACATTGACAGGTGGAGTCTGTGTTCCAGAGTGTTTCCCTTCTCGAGTTTCTAAACCGTGATCCCTCGCTCTGTGTTCAGTCAGAATTAATCCTCTCTGTCCATCACTCTCTCCATCTGTCTCCGTCTCTTTCCAGCTCCTCCTGTCTGTCCTCACTCTCTCTCTTTCCTCTCCTCCTTCCCTTTTATGTCTCCGTGTATTCGTCTCTCTCTCTCTCTTGTCTATTTCTCTCAGACTAACTCACTGCTTACGTGCGAACTCACCACTTCATGAAGACGAGCCCGGCCGTAAATTAGGCCACGCCCACTACCGGGTCTCTGCCACTAATCGAACCTAGAGACACGCAACCGTCCTTCATTCCGAAATCCCAGGGACGCCTGTATATAACAGCTCTGTCCTCTGACCTCTTGACCTTCTGACCTCAGTCCCCAGTGTCTCCCCGAACATTTTATCACACTGGATTCAGAAGGGGAACGAAGCGCGAATTCAGAGCATTTCATGTTAAAAATGTTGAGAAACGCTTTGAGACGGACGTCTGTGAGGAAGAGGAGTGAAATACTGAGCCAGAGGGATATTAAAAACCAACACAGGGGAGCTCACGCTAAAAAAAAAAAAACTGCTAACAAGCTGCTCTCCTTTCTTCCTGTGTCATGGCTGATATTTAGCACGTCGCTAACACTCCCAGTTTACTCCTCACGTCTCGCTTTAGTGGACGCGTCAGGACGGATTAACCACCAACTCCATCCATCCATCCAACCCGTCTCTGAGAGATAAAGACTGAGAGTCCCACTGCAATGCAGACGTGTACAGAGAGCATGAATGTGTGTGTGTGTGTGTGTGCGCAGACTAATTAAACCCTCGTCTTCATATTGTTCTCTTAATATGACTCATCTCTCCATTTTCTCACTGTTTTATTTAGCTCATTATTTGTGTTTATTTATTTAATTAACGTAGGAAAAAACTATTTAATCCATTCCGGAGTTCACGAGTTCTTAAGGTGAAATGTTGTATTGTGAAACACACTGTCCCATAGAAAATAATGTAAATGCAGATAATCCGTTCCAGCCACCCAAAAATATCACCAATATTTCCAACTTCCAAAACTATAATCATATGTTTTTGCATATAAAAACATACAAAACTCTTCGAAAAGACGTGCAAATGAAGTAAAATACGAAAGAAATAGACATTAAACCTCATTTAACGTTAATTTATGATTCCTCTCGGCACCGGTTGCTTTAAAAAGCAAACTGCACAAAGCAAACTCTGTTTTCTTCTTGCTACCGTCCTTGATAACATTCTTGGGCCCTGTGATGCTGTGACTTCACTAAATCTTATACAGAAGGTAAAAAAAGAAATAAATGTAAACCCACTTCTCTCGGCTTTCCACTGACGCAAGCAAGTTTCGTCTCCCAGCATACGCGTGACTTCGCCAGTGTTCGGTTCGGCTCGGTCCGGTCGCTCATATGGCAAAAATGCTTCGTATTCCGAAGCCAACTACTTGCAAAATTTCAGTTCTTTCGGTGAACATCCTTGAGCTTTGCCGTGTGTCGACGTTTCTTCGCAGTCCATCAGCTGAGCTGATCTCGAATCGACTCTAAATCGACTAAGGCCACTAAACTGAACCACATGACCGAGCTGCAGAAACGCCACATGCTCTAGAGATGCTTTTACACAGAAACGCCGTGTGCTCTTTATACATAAAGACAAAAATAAATGATAAGATACACGAGAGGCTTTAAACTCTTTACTTACTAGGCAGGATGGTGTCTTAGCGGTTAGTCCTGTCGCCTCAAAGCTCGCCTCTCAGGGGTTTGTGTGTGTGTGTGTGTGTGTGTGTGTGTTCTCTCCCTGGGCTTTGTGCAACCAGTCCAGAGTGTTCCCTGCTTTGCTCCTTAAGTTTCCTGAGAAGCTCCGGGATCCCTGGGACAAGCGTTACGGTAAGTGTCGAATAAGGCTTAACTACTGAGTGTCTCTGTGTGTCTCTGAGTGTCTCTGAGTGTCTCTGTGTGTCTCTGTGTGTCTCTGTGTGTCTCTGTGCTCGAGGAACTTTTACACTTTTTAAACACACTTCATAAATACTTTTTTTCCCTGATCGCTGTAATTAGTGCATTTCTACCCAGTGAAAGAAAAAGTTTCACAAGGACGTTTTAAAAGATTTTTTTTTTTTCAACAAATAGCAAATAAACCAAACCAAAGTAACGCTCTTTATGAGACTGGATGAGTTAACAGTCGCAGCAGGAACTCGTGCGTTGGATGAGCTTTTTAATGTAGTTCTAAAGGTGTTGATAGAATGATGTTGCGGTAACTTTAATTGAGCGACACAAACACAACGCTGCAAATACAACCTCAGAACAACAGAATCGTAACTTTTACATGGAGCTTTTACATTTATGCTGATTAACATCCAGTGGCAGAAGATCCGAGTACATCCATGATTCATTAAGCTTCTAAGAGGACCTGGTAGAGCTCAGTGGTTAAGGCACTGGACTACGGTTTGGAAGAGGCCCTGGTTCAAACCCCACAACCATCAAATTGGGACACTGTTGGGTCCTTGATCAAGGCCCTTAATTCGTTAAAAACTTAACGACTTCATGTTTTGTGAGATAAAAATTAAGTCCGTCTGGCAAATGCTGTAAATGTTTAGAATTCCGATCAGAGATTAGGACGGATACAACAGCTTCCCACACACAGCGTGTGTATCTCATAGCTCGCAACTCTTAAGTGTCGTAACGTTTTATCTCTCTGTTTCATCTTCTTTCATAATATTACCGCGAGGTGCATCTTAGCTTCCAAATTACTCCAGCGTAATATGGGCTTCGTAATACAGACATTCTTATTTACTAGCCTCAACAGCATGCCCCCTAGTGGTCAACTGGAGACCATGCAGTGAATCCGAGTCCCTCTCATGCCGTCTTCTATAGCGCTTATCCTGTATTCAGGGTCACGGGGGTCTGGAGCCTATCACAGGAGACTTATGGCGCTTTTCCACTGCGTGGTACGACTCGGCTCGGCACGGCTCGTTACGGCACCGCACGGCTCAG
>JAQMYJ010000006.1:25775719-25792580 GCA_030014305.1 Clarias laeviceps | reverse complement strand
GAAAAAGGTCATGTGACCTGATGAGTCCAGATTGAGCCTATTCCAGAGTGATGGGCGTGTCAGGGTAAGAAGGGAAGTGCATGAAGTGATGCTCCCATCATGCATAGTGTCCACTGTACAAGTCCCTGGAGACAGTGTTATGATCTGGGGTTGATCAGTTACTCAGGTCGAGACTCAGTAACGTTATGGGGCAATAAAATACAGTCAGCTGACCAACTGAATGTACTGAATCACCAGGTTATCACATCTATGGAGGGTTTCTTCCTCCCTGATGGAATGGATGTATATTCCAGGACTCAGTGGTTCTGCGAACATGAGGAATAATTTTAGCTGTTATGTTTTGGCCAGGCATTTGATCTTCATAGCCAGAGTGAAACATGTTATATTTGCCGAGGTGAAGATTCTTTTACTCGTGGTTCCAACTGTATCTTGCTCAGACCAGACTACTGTTGTTTTTAAGGACTACACATCCCTCTGTGGGGTTTTTCACGGATCTCCAGATCACATTCTGTCCAAATTTGAGAATTTCACGACTGAATTGTAAACGTTAGTCTCACAGTTCGCCAGTTTAACTTCTAATAGATCACTTGTTCAGAGCAGCTGTTCTGGGGAAGAACCACAATTAGTTTTCCCCAGAAATAAGAACATTTTTCCCAGGGTGGCCTCAAACTCATATACAGTATATATATATATATATATATATTGTAAATGTTATTATCATACATTAATTGTAACATAATATTGTCTTAGACTTAAATGTTCTAATTTGGGCTTATTTTCCATTATCTCATCTTCTTATGTTTTGTGTAATAATATGACAGGATCAGAATCCCACTGCTGCAGAGGTTTCCTCAGAACACAAGAGACGTTATAACAGCGTGTAAGTCATCAGCTTAGAACGGGATGCCGAGCGACATCGGGCCGATAAATAACATCGTCTCGTATACAACTTTAATGAATAATTCACCAGAGTCTTCTGTCATTCTGAAAATTTAATGAAGACAGACATCACACATTAATCCATATTTACATTCCTCTGGGCCCCTCTCTCTCTCTCTCTCTCTCTCTCTCTCACTCAGTCTCTCCCTCTTTTTCACTCTGTGTCATCGAACCTTATCAAACCCTCCGTGCGTAACACAACAACATCTCACTGTTTGTTTTTGCCTGCCTGGGATTTTTTTTCACTGTTTATGCGAGGTTCAGGCTAGTCAAGCATAAAGTCCATAAAAAGAGCATTTGCAGTGTGTGTATGTGTGTGTGTGTGTGGTTTCATGGTTTCAGCTGAGAATCATTTTTATTTTGAAATTACACAAATACACACAGTAAAGATAATATTGTAATAAAAAACGCTTGATATAGCAATGCTTATTATATAAAGGTAAGAGGGTGCATGTGTTTGTTTGTATGTGTACTGTATGTGTTTGTGTTTGTTTGTATGTGTACTGTATGTGTTTGTGTGTGTTTGTGTGCGTGTGCATGTGTGTGTATATATATGTGTGTGTTTCTGTGCGTGTGTTTGCATGTGTGTGTGCTTCTGCATGTGTATGTGTGTGTGTTTTTATGTGTGCGCATGTGTGTGGGTGTGTGTGCGTGTTAGTATATGTGTATGTGTGTGTGTGTGTGTGTGTGTGTGTGTGTGTGGTCCAGCCCCACTATTCTTCTCCAAGCTTCATGGGCTGTTATTGATCCAGACATTGATCTCTTATCATGAGCTGTTTTCTGTTCTCTTCATCCTCAACAAAATAAGACCTTTAAGAGCAGTACTAAGTCAGGGTCGTAGGCTAGTTAGCCGGTTAGCTTGTACACTTGTCAGATCCATAGATGATGTTTAGCTAACACTGTATAGCTCTACCTTATTTATGACATTCTATTTGATTAAATGCTATTTTAAATCAGCTATTTCACTACAAATCTCACTCGCTAAATAGTTTGTAACTATTTATTTAATGTTTAGTTAGTCAGCTGTGTTATGCTAGCCTGTAAAACTAGCAAAATAAAACTAGCAAGAGAAAGCTGGCCTTATGCTCAACTGTTAACTCAAGTGAAAGTTACTCTAGTCACTGAATCTGTCTTTCTTTCTTCACACCTCTTTCACACCGCTTTTATTCTGTTTCTTTATTTCTCTCTTTTTAGCGCTATAAATAACACACTAGCATTAAAAAGCTAACGAAGCAAGACAAAGCTAGAGGAGAAACTGCTTAACTGTTTAAGTTTAACTCAGCAGGTAAAAGTGGAAACTAATTAGCATGTTTAAACTAACAAAGAAAGTAAAAGATCATCAAGCAAGTGAATGTTTTGGATGGCTGTCAATCAAGCGTGCTCTTTATTGCTCTTTACACTATTAGGCCACACCCACCAGCTCAGCTTGTTTAGTTTTTTTTATGTACAGTACTTTCCTCTTTTCCTGATTCTCTCTCTCTCTCTCTCTCTTCAGTCCTTTTGTCCTATACGTCTTTGTTTCTATCCGTTTGTTTCTTTTTATTTTTTATCTTTCTTTCTTTTCAGTCCATTTTCATTCATGATGTTTCTTTGTTTTAATTATTACATTTTTTATTTTCATTGCCTTTTAACTGTTTACTTCTTGCATTTCTCTTTTTTATTGCTTTAGTAATTTCTATTAAAAAAAAATCTTTTTTTGTGATTTTTTCATTTTGTTTTTTGTTTACGTTTTTGGTGATTTTAAGCTGTTTGTTTCTTTTTCTTTCTGTCTTTGCCATTAACTTTCTTCCTTTTTGTTTTTGCTTGTAGTTGTAGTTGCTTTCTTTTATCAGTTTTTCTCATTTATTTAAGTTTTTTTTCATGCTTTCTTTCTTTCTCATTTTATCTTTTTGTTTCTTTTTACAAAATACTTTCTCACGTTTTTTTCTCTCTTCCCTCTTTTTTAAATTATTTTCACTTTTCCTTCATTCACTTGTCTCTTTGTCTTTGTCCATCTCTCCATTCCTCTCCTCCCCTACACATGCTGTTCCTCTCGTTGGGGTCGTTCTCGACTGAGATACAGAAGGATGGATGTGGAATTCATTAAATCGCTGCTAATAAGTTCAGGGCAGTAGCCTCCATTTTCATGGTGACCTTTGACCTCTATAGCGATGGTCTCAGATTCAGTCGGCCTGTGCTGAGTGTCTCGGGGGAGCTCAACGTGCAGTGTGTACATATTCACACGTCCCCCGAGATCGTCACGTGTCAATCACAGGAATTATTAAAGAGTGAAAGAGATGGAGAGAGAGAGAGAGAGAGACGATGACAATGTTGAAGACCAAGAAAGAGACATCTCTCCTCGTCCCCCTGTCTGTATTTCCACTCATATCTTCTTTGTTGGGGGAGGGGCTTAGGGAGACGCGCTCGTTCCCTCAGGAGGCGACTCGACTCAGTTCTGCTAATGATGCGGACTAATGACATGCACGGCCGCCTGGAAGAAGTGGTTAAAAGAAACCAATCTGTGACTCTGGAGAGAGGTGTGTTCCCCTTCATGTTCCCCTCCATGTTCCTCTCAGTGTTCCTCTGATGTAGAAGCTGAGATTAGCATCATACAACTTTTCTGTTCTTCTTCTTCTTTTTAATTACCCTCACTCGAGCGTGACTCTTAAAGGAATAATTCCCCCTTAAAATATAGAAAAACACTCAGTTCCCCCGAGCAATCAGCCTGTCACACTGCACCTGTCAATCATAAGCTTCATCCAATCAGAGCAGCAGACTGACTGCATTCTGATTAGTTGGTGCATATAGATGAGGTGTGACATCACTGACGAAGTGGGCGTGGCTTAATATTTTGGGTGTGACAAAGTAAAAGTATTGTGACAGAACACTTGATTTATTGTCTATGAGTGTGTGCGTGAGAATGTGCACATATGTGTGTGTGTGTGTGTGTCCCTGGTTAATGTGTAAGGTACTGGAGGTTCCTGATCTTAATAGTGTGTGTGTGTGTGTGTGTGTGTATGTGTGTGTGTGTAAAATTATTCAGGAGTGAAGCACACCACTTCTGCTAATTGTGGATTTATCCTTTGGGTCTGCTGACGACCGAATCCTCAGGGACAAACATCCTACATCCTGAGAGAGAGAGAGAGAGAGAGAGAGGTGGGTGGGTGGGGGGGCTTATTGAAGAGCAAAAAAAAAGAAGAAAAGGAGAAAGAAAACATTAAAGATGGAGTAAGTACTGCAGAACTCAAGAAAATGATACAGAGAGAGATAGAGGAAGAAAAAATGAACAGAATGGAGACAGATGGTAAATGGTGAAAGAAAGAGGGAGCAAAAGAGAGAGATAATGAAAAGATATTTAGAGCTTCAGGTACAGAACAGGGAGATGGGAAGAGCAAAAGAAAGACCAAAAGAACAGATAGATAGATAAATAGATTAGACAGATTAATTTCAAGGGAGACCATGAAGGAATGAGAAAGAGGAGGAAAGAGGGATATAGGGAAAAGAGAAAGTGATAGAAATAGAGAAAATAGAAAGAGTAAGAAGAGTAATTTTTGTGGGAGCGCTTACTTGTAGAGGAAATCATCTCTCTCTCTCGGCGGTCATGTGACAGTCGTCATGCCGGGTCATTAAGGCTCGTTTACACTTTGCTGTCAGGGGCCCAAAACTAACCGCACTTCGCTCACACCGACCCCGCCCCTTCTTCCACAGCCTCATTAATATGCAAATGAACCCTGCTGTCATTAGACCAGGAGGAAGCTGTGCTGTTCATGTATTTTTAAGCACCATGTATGTTATGTTTATTTAAAACGTGACTGCGTTCGCATAGTAAGAATGTGATTAAACGTGGCTGACGAGTAAACGAGGCGTCGCACGGAGCTCTGACGATTTATCCCGGCTTTGATTCGGTTCTCCAGAACAAAACTTGCAGAAATAATACGTGTGTTAATGAATTTTCATGACGATTTCAGCCTGCACTATTAATCATAATCAGCGTCACCATGAGAACAGGAACAGACTTGTTTCACAAACATAAATGTAACTTGAAACAAGTTTTCAATATATTGTGGTGTAAGAGGAATAAAACACTTCGGCCTCACCTGAGGCTCGTGGTGAAGACAGTAACTCTGGGTCGTTAATTACATCACACTGTTATTGATTAATTTCCTCTAACAGCTCCGCAAACAGTAAGTTATTCTGTACTTTAATCCTATTCTAAACAAAAATCATTTATTCCATAACATCTGGAAATGTAATAGTGAGATAACTGTTTAAGCTTTCTTGAATCCAGAACATCCCAAAAAACTGTTCAGAAATCTTCAATAAACCAAATATCATATGTGTTGTATCTGTGTTTATTGCAGAAATTTCCTCCCTTAACATCTTCGGTAACATTCCAATAAAAAATATTAAACACACAGTATCTCCTGTAAGTGAAAATCCTTCAATCAGTTATAAGATTTGCTATAAATGTGCTGCAGGTACGAAGCTGATGTAGTGAACAATAATTAAATTTTACAGCTGGCAAGTCGTACTTGATTCGCATATATTGTTGTTCATTTTATTTACGAAGCAAATTTGTTTTTCTGCAAGCTTATAAAGATTTAAGCTACGTTCACATTACCAGCCTGAACTCCCTCAAATCAGATTTTTTGCCCTAATGTGACACATCTGTTTTTTTTATGGCTGTCTGAACCAATGGGTTGACGTCTGGTTCTGAAATATGGGCTCCAGGATGAAAGTGTGGTAGGACATGCAGTTCCTCGAATGGCCACTAGGAGCTGGCTCAAAAGTGAGTCAATCCCCATAGAGCTTCATGTTAAAATGTCCAACTGGTACAGAAAATAATTTTGGTCTCTGTAGCAAGATATCCCATTCAGGAGAACTATATGTGGAAGAAATTTTTATGTAACCCATCAGTTAAAATAAATTTACGCTATAAAACTATGCATAATTCAGGTTGTGGCTGATTTGAGTGACTGCTGCTGTGCTAGCTGTCTGCTATGCATCACTTTAGCTAACAGGCTAACTCAAATCATTGTACCACAAGAAATTTACGAGTTGATACAGGACGGCGTGTAGGGTAAATTAACATTAGCTACCGTAGGCATTTAGCTAAGCTAAGGCTAATCTAGCTAGCTCGAGCTCAGTTCTTGCTAGGGTTTGTCCATTTCTTAAACAGTCTATTATTTGAACGCACAAATCTGATATTTTTCATATCTGAGTCAGTTTCGTACGTGGAAGATAGATAAAAGTCACGTGAACCATCGTGACATGCATGTACGATCTGAGCAAAAATTCAGAATCGATTGATGTGGCTTGTAATGTGCACGTAGCCTTAGATGTGCTTTTTTTCCGTACGGGTCCTGCTGATATTGACGCTTTCATTCTAATTAACCCGAGAACTAAGAATCAGTAAACAAATTATAAAGTCCTCCAGATATGAACTCGTATATGCACGATTCACCCTGGATGCTCTGTGAAGCTCTTCTGATCTGCTCTTCAATCAGCAGCTTGTTGTTTTTCCCTCATTAGTATATTTTTGGATGAGTGGACGCTTATGGGAAAAAATTGAAGAACGAATAATTGTGAAGTGGAACAAGTGGCTTGTTTGTGTGTTTGGTCGCCTGGTGGTTAATCAGGAGCCATGTAGAAGGAGGTTTCTGCTGCTGCTCCTCAGACATTTAGAATCAGACGGTGTTGATTAACGTCAGATGGGAAACACTCTTTGTCATGCTGTCGTAGGAAACTAATCAGCAGCAGCGTGGTGTGATGAAGCTGAGTCAACCTTATTATCCTGCATCTGGCAACAGTTACTGTACATCGACATAAAAATATATATATATTAAAGCGTCAGGATAAATGCATTCTTTTTTTTGCCATATGTCAAATCCTGCATTCTGATTGGTCATGAAGTGTTGATTAATTTTCCACAACAGCAGCTCTGATTGTGGCGCAGATTTATGTTAATGCACTCTAACTATTCTGATACGTTATCGTTTCTATAGCAACAGCTCATTCATTCACAGTGTGACATGTCCAGCAGATGCTCCACATACAGTACACAAATTCTATACACAAGCACGTGTAATTATTTCTGGTGACGTGGTGAAGTTTTCTGTAAAGAGATATTAATTATGTAACATTAAAGGAAGGGGTCTCCAGTGTCAGTGCTTCGTAACATTCAGGGGTAAAGCTGTAACTTTAGTAACATGATATCACTCTTCTTGAAGAGCGAGAAAAGACAGGCTGGTGAGGGAACGAGTGTTTATAGCTGCTTATAACATAAGTGAGAACGGGAATAAACTTAAGTTGCAAGCATTACAAGGGACTACAAACGAGTAAATGGTACAATAAGTTGTCATTTGGTTATGAATTAAAAATTGTTGTGGTGTAAGAGGAATAAAACACTATAATAAAATTTGGAGTGGTACCTACTGTATAATTCAGGTTCAACACATCACATCATCATGAACATTCGAATATGACACAAGGGTTTTATTCTTTACTTATCATACTCTGCTTTACGGTGGTGTCTTCACTTTGGCCTCACACTGTCAGGGTGGAGGGTTCGGTTTTCTCAAAGATCCTGCATGGCATGGAGTTTTCATGTTCTCCCTGTACTTGATGGGTTTCCTCTAGGTACTACAGTAGGTTAAGATTAGGATACTTGGAATTTCCCAATGGCCCATAGTGTACTGTATGCCCTGTGATGGATTGACATCCCGTCCTGGGTTTATCCCGCCAAGTGCCTCGAGCCCCCCTGGGATATGCTCCACACTTCCAGCAACCCTATACAGGATAAATGCTATAGAGATTGAGTAAGTTGATCTTTGTCCTCTTCTTCTTCTATCATTTTCACCAAAGTATACTTTAAAAACATTCTGAGCCCGTACGTCCTACAAACTCCTTCGTTCTTATACGTAAATGATCCTGAAAACTTTGATTGCATGACGATGCTTAAAACCATACTCTGACAGCTTATAGATCTCCATAAAGGTCCTAAACCTGTCAGTGGATGAGTGTTATCTCTCGGTCAGGACATGCGGGACGCTTGTAACTCGCCATCAGCGTGACAAAAGCCTGAATACCGGCGTGTGACAAGTGTAAGAGCTGAACCTTCTGCCTGAGCAGATCCTCTAAATGGAGACGAGAATCTTCTAGCTGTGCACGTCCATTAAAATCCACGCCGCATTTACTGGCCTGAATAGCAGCTTTGAGTGGAAACCAGACAAAGAGAGATGTTTTGACGAACGCTCAGGAGCTAATCATAGAGAATGCAAAAGGAAAATGCTTCTGCTTCTTTACGATGTGATAACTCCGAGTCCTTCAGGGACGAGGCTAGGATTTACGAGTCTGAACAGAGTGTCAAAGCATCAGGGCATGGTGTCGAGTTAAGAGAGCAGAATTATTCACACGGAGGAAAATCGATGTTTCGGAGGATGTGACATGAGTGATGGAGAAGCAGGGATGTTTTCCCGCTGCCTAAAAAAAGAAAAGATATCTTCAGAATTGATTGCGCTAACGTAAAAATAAACTGTAATGTAGGAAAGTATTTGGGGCGTCTGGTTGGTCTACAGGTCATGGTGAGGACATTCACCTCCCTGTAGTCCAGTGTTGGTTTACACACCTGAGCTCCTAACCATTTCAGTCTTATTGGAGAGTTTGAGGATTCAAAACTGTCCATTCTCTGTCTGTGTGGGAGGAGCCTACTCTGTCCATCCTGTCAATCAAAGCAACACTAGCCAATCAAGCTCAGAGGCCAGATAGCGATAGCACTTTTCTACAAGCACATACACTCACACACTATGGGCAATTTGGCGATTCCAATTAGCCTAATCTTTACGTCTTTGGACTGTGGGAGGAAACCTGAGTTCCCAGAGGAAACCCACCAAGCACTGGGAAAAAATGCCAACTCCATACACACTGACCTGAAGGCGGGACTCGAACCCTCGACCCTGGGGGTGTGAGGTCACAGTGCTGACCAGTATGCCTTTGTGCCACCATATTCTGAACAAACTCAACACATTCGTGGTGGTTTGTACTATAAAATCTACAGGGTTTTATTACCCGCAGGTCCAATGTAGGTAGGTGGCTTGGATGTTTCCGAAATCCAACCTGTTGTAACATGTGGCTTTTCATAGTCACGCGTAAGCAGTGCCATGTCACATGATGGCCTGGAGGGATTCAATATTGAAATACCTTCTTAAATCATCATGGCCTCTGTGTTTCATTTCCACGCGATTCTGCTGCTAATGAACCCAAATTGATTTATTAGCAAAGGTTGAAAGTAGCAACATAGCTTTAAATTTCACCCTTCCATGGCACTTTGCAGATTTTTACATTTAGGGATCTGGCAGACACCCTTATCCAGAGGAACTTACATTTCTATCTTATTATACATCTGAGCAGTTGATGGTTTAGGGCCTCGCTCAAGGGCCCAACAGGGACAATGTGGTATTTGTGAGATTTGAACCTGGAACCTTCCGAACCGTAGTACATGGCCTTAACGACTGAGCTACTCCTGGCACAAATAGCTTATCGTTTTCAATCGTGTAGATGATTTCAAGCAGCAAACAACATCATGATTATCTGTACACCAGTGCTGTACAGCGTCGTGGGTCATTTGGTCATCGTGCTATACCATTACATATCAGTATATAAAATCTCTACTAACTAAAACCAGAAAAAACAACATAAACAAAACATGTCAAAAACCCAGGTTTTAATATTTACCTAAAATCATCGTAGTAGAAAAAACTAGAGATAAGATCTATATTCTCTTTTCTCTTTTTGTCCCTCACACACCATGTGCGTGTGTGTTCGTGTGTGTGTGTGTGTGTGTGTGTGTGAGTGTGTGTTATTTTGCATTTATATTCATCTATCCGTCTCTGTCTCTGTCGGCCTCTCATTTTCATGCGGGTTGATATATAACGGCAGACGGGAGGAATCTCGATAATAGGATATTTACTTTCTGTGTGAATTGCAAAATGTCAAAATAAAGATAAAATATTCAAACACCTGAACGGGAGCAAATTACATTGTATGCCAGGGCTGCACGGAGACAGAGGTGGGGAAAAAAAGTTAGAGCATGACATTTGGAAAGTGTCAACCACTGAAGGATCTGTAATTTTACTGAATGTGTTATTTATTCAATTCCCTCGGGTTAGTTTCAGCTCTCAGCCAGCGAGTGTGGGTGGAGAGTTCCCTTATATGTCATCTTTAGTTACTAACAGGAACTAGTTTGCTTCACAGGCAACCCGAAACATTAAATATATAATTATAGACACATTATAGAAGCATTTTTAGATAACAAAAATGTTTTTTGACAATTTCTAGGCACTTTGTTAAAGCTGAACACTGCTTCGCTGCAGACATTCGAGGTGACTAAAGTTGAAACTGAATTTTAACTTCAGCTTTAACATTTGTCTAGTAATAGCACAGATTTCTGCCAATGTGAGCACTCATCATACAACGTAAGGCAAAGACTGACGTAGAAACAAATTATTAGGGATAGATTTAGGTCAAGTATCATCTGCCTAGGCAAAAACAACAAATAATAATAAATCACCATTTCAGAAGGGGTCGAATTATTGTCCTCTATCAGGCAAAGAAAACAACTAAGGAGAATATGAGACTAAACAGCTGTGTGTCCATAAGAAAACCACTTGTTAGTGAGACTCACTTACAATCTGATGAGTCCAGATTGATCCTATTCCAGAGTTATGGGCGTGTCAGGGTAAGAAGGGAAGCGCATGAAGCGCATCATGCATAGTGTCCACTGTACAAGCCTCTGGAGGCGGGGCTTTGATCTGGGGTTGATCAGTCGCTCAGCAACGTTATCTAAACATACAGTGAAACTGTAAAGTGGGCGACGTTTGTGGGGACGTAAGATGAGTAATAGAACACATCAAGAAAGTTTCTGGAATTTATGTTTGTCTTTTTGTTTGTCTGTTTGTTTGTTTGTTTGTGCACGCATCACCTAAAAACCGATGAATGAATTTTAATGGGGTTTTCACAGGTGTATTTGGCCGAGCTTGAGGTAACATATAGGCTTTGTTTCATCGCAATCGGCCGACAGGAAGAGTAGATATACTACTTTGACATTTAAATGGAAATTGCATAAAAAAATCAACCTTGAAAAAAATGATTAGTTAATCTCAAATTTCAACAGATGGCGCTGTATGTTTTTCAATACGCGCTTATGAGTGTGCAATTGATGAGTGTGCAATTGAAATCTACTTAATAAAAGCCATCTCACACCTTCATTCCAAACACTTCATGGTTGCACGTGAAAAACTATTATTAGTTCATTCTAAAATTCAATAGATCCAATAGAGTTTTTATAAAACGCGGTTATGAGTGTGCAATTAAATTCCACGCGAACGAAGCGCCGCGGGCACATCTAGTGTGGCACCTGAATACTTGAAAGTTCCAGGTTTATAAAACTATTCGCACCATCTTCATATCTCAAACTTTACAAAGTCACTTTCTCTTCATTGTCAGTGTGCTTCTCCGCCTCCCCCCCCCCCCACCCATCCTTTTTTTTTTAAGAAACACTTTTAATATTTCAGGAATTTTCACCCTGCTACGAGTTCAATCTGCAGTGGCCAGATAATGAGCTCCCACCCGATACACACTGAGGGTAATAAAAGAACAGAAACTCCACCACAATAACGATGTCTGCATCAATAGAATAAATTTCATCATTAGCCTTTTATTACCGCTTCCTTTCGCGCTCTGTTCACACTCACGCTGATGGAAACCCGTTTGGCTCATTTTCAGCCCCGATCATAACCATTCATTACCGCGGCTTTTTCTTTGCTTTTCTTGGACGGTGTTGTAATGCTGCTTTTAATACACTCTCGTTGACCTTCCCTTATGACTCAGTAGTGTAGATCACATGCATCATGCAAGCGGCCACTTGAGTGTTACTTAGGGTATTACATCACACAGTGAAACACTCATGCGTCATGATGTTATGGAAAAGAAATCAACGACGGCTATGAGGCAACACGTTGTGTTTTTTGTTTAGTTACTAAAAAACAGCACATAGTACTTTAGAATCGTTTATATTAATATTTTATATGAGATATATGTGTTCAGCATCAGTAATCTTTGTACAATGATGTCACATTCTGGATTCTGATTGGTTTATATTAATGTGTTTCTTCTAACACGTTATGGTTTCTATAGTAACAGCTCATTCTGTGAAAATATATCTCCACGTAAACATAATAAAATATTGATAGGGTGACGCTTTCTGAGAGGAGATATCTGTTATGGAAGGAGTCTCCAGTGCCGGTGCTTTGTAACACTGAGAGGTACAGTAAGGTTGTAAAGTGTAAGTTCAGGTAAGAGGAGTTTATGTTTCATCTTTTCTTCTTTTTGTTTGTCTTATTAACTTGGCTGGTGTTGGAACGAGAAGTTTCCAGCTTCTATAAAATACAGTATGTTGGAATAAGAACTAGCTTGTTTTTTGTGAACATGCCCCAATATTAAATGTCACCTAATATGATAAAAACACGATGGAGTTCTTTATTTAATTAGAAATTGTTGTTGTTGATTAATTTCTGTGTTGTAAGCTGAATAAAATATTTGGAGACATGCTGCTCTGGGGAAATAATCAACTTCGGGGAAGTAGCCGTAACGCAAAAGTTAATTATTTTCCTCAAACAGCATGCTTGCATTGATTATATATATTGATCACACTGTGAATTTATCGCACCGTGGCATCCTTAGTGCTAGTGGCTTCATTCTCCCGTGTGTTGATTCATAATCCGTCTTCCTTTTCCTCCTTTTTTCCAGGCAGCAGAGAAATATCTCTGCTTCCCCATCACTCACATTACATCTTCAAAAACATTGATCTCTCTCTCTCTCTTCCTCTCTCTATCTCAGCCGTGTGAGTAATGCTGCTTTCTGAACTCATCACACTGACCTGAAGTGTCTTTAATGTTCCTGCTTCTCTATCAGTTTTTGTTTTCTTTTTATGTGTGCGTTGATGTACAATGAGTCGTATTTTTTTCTAACTGCTAATTAGCCAATTACCTAGCGGGACGCATTCCTGTAACGTTATGACATACCCTTGTTCACTGAACTGTGCGTTTGTGTGTGTAGAGGTATATCTCTATAAGACTCTGGGAACATCTGGATTTAAGATTATTGAGCACTGGGTTTGGAAAATACATGACCACATCTGTACAGTGGAGGAAATAATTATTCGATTCCCTGCGGATTTTGTTTAGCCAGTTTTCGCGCTTACAAAGAAATGAAGGGTCTATAATGTTTATTATAGATTTATTGTAAAAGATAGAGACAGAATATCAATCAAACATGATACAAAGGTTAGAAATTGAGTTGCACGTCAATGAGGAAAATAAGTATTTGATCTCCAAGTAAAACATGACTTTGTATTTGGTAGCGAAACTCTTGTTGGCAAGCACAGAGGGAAGATGTTCTTTGTAGTTGGTTACCAGGTTTGCATACTGTACGTCTCAGGAGGGGGTTTTTGTCCACTTTTCTTTAAAGATCTCTAAATCCATAAGGCTTGGCAACTCAAAGTTTTAGCTCCTTCCATAAATGTTCTATAGGATGAGGGTCTGGAGACCTTCTAGGCCGCTACATGATCATAATGTTCTTCTTATTGAGCCACACCATTGTTGCCTTGTTGCAAAGTTGGTCTGTACCTTTAGCAGAGAAACAGCCCCAAAGCGTGATGTTTCCACCTCCGTGCTTGACTGGGCTGATCCCTCACTCTTCTCATGATTATCTTTACACCTTGAGGTGAAATCTTGCATGGAGCTTCAGAATGAGGGCGATTGATGGGTATCTTTCATTTGTGATTAATCGTTCCAACAGTCGTCTCCTTCTCACCAAGCTTCTGGCTGATGGTCTTGTAGCCCGTTCCAGCCTTGTGCAGGTCTACAGTCTGGTTTCGTCTTTACAGCTTCTTTAGTCTTACCCATGGTGGTGAGCTTTTAATGGAAGATTGAGATTCTGTGGACAGGTGGCTTTTATACATATAACGAGCTGTTGTTGTTCTTAAATTAACTTGTGTACCACGTGAGCACATACCCAGTCTGTAGGAGCCAGAATTATTGTTGGTTGGTAGGGGGGCAAATACTTATTTTACTCACTGAAATGCAAATCAATTTATAACATCTATATATTGTGTTTTTTTCTGGATTTTTGATTGATATTCTGTCCCTTCCTTTAAAATAAACCTATGATTAAAATGATAGACCCTATAGATCTTTGGATATAATAATTTACTCCACTGTATAATATTCTGAAAAAACTGGGTACAGTGTGGCCAAATATATATATATATATATATATATATGTAAGAGTCCAGTATAGGCCATGCGTCCCATATACTGCATAGGAACACAGGACCGCATAGGGATCTGAGAATACTGTACAAGTGGATGTAAGAATGTAGCACCATGGGAACGTAGGCATCTGGGAACATTTAGAAGAATATACTGTAGATCCATGGTATTATATAGCTGTAGAAAAGTGGTCAGGATATTTCAGGTCATTTAAACATAGGCCAATTAAAATGAAAAGGCATAAATACACAGGGTCGGTTTAAGCCTATATGGGGAAAATAAGGAGAACATACTGTATACAACTATAGCTTTACAATCTTGGGGTGTCCTTTGAACATACAGTAGGTCTTGAGGTGTATAGGATCCTTTGAACGTAGAACTCTGGGTGTATAGGGTCCTTTTGAACATGGAACCTTGTATATATGTGTTCTTGTATATAACGTGTACAGTATGTGGTATTTTGACCTCTGGGTATTTACGTAGGATATGAGGATAATAGAGCTCCGATCCTGTAAAGCCATAGTAAAATCCTCCTCTGGACTATTCAGAGACACTTTAACAGAGGGCTCAGACAATGTAGAACCATAGTTACTGTACATTCTTGTAATAAACTTATTGTGCGAGTAACATCAGCAAAAGGTTTATTAAGGATAATCTATGAATCACTGGGATTGTTCATCGCTTAGCTTAAAGAAGATGCAGACAACAGCTAGTGCTGATATACTATAAACAGAACTAAACAAGAAACACGGCTCAGAACATAATGAGATAAATTGCATTAAAAGATCTTGTGATAAGTCAAAGAAACAGAAGAGTATAAGCTAAAAAACTAATTAATAGATTCAATCAGTTCAACACACCAGTAACAGAAGAGGGTGGAGACAGGGCAGGACGACAGTGATGGAGGTGAAGGGACATCGGGTGTAGTTTAAAGACGAGATGATACAGCGAAGTTCAGTCTAACTGTAGAACGCACTTGAAAAACTTCAACAGCAGTCGAATCCATCTTTCCTTTATTCCCCTCGTCTTTTTCATCTTTTTCTTCCTCCACAAGCCTCGGTATAAGAAAATCACCTCGTGCATGCAAATCAGCCCTTTCCTTTTGTCCCTCCATCACACACACACATAAAAAAAAAAAGTCCTCAAATTCATTGAGGTCGTTGATGGTTTAATCGAAATCTCTCTCATTCACAAGAGCGGGATTAAATCGGGTCCTTGTGGAGACTTCTAAAAAAGTTATTAGCCTAAATATATTCAGGTTCAGACTGTGCATTCGGCACAAAATGTTTGAAGCCTCAGCAGGGTGGTTCACGAGTTAAGAGACTCTCACTAGTTAATTAAAGTAGTGAGGACCTTTTTAACAAATGTATTTAGCACCTCGTGTCCTTCATGCATGCTTTTAACACATCACCTTCCCTAATGAAGAAATAATGACCGATTGGTTTGACCCGTCCTGTGGCCTGCGTTCTGCTTCTCTCTCTTCGAGTGGAGTAACGTTCACGAGCTTCTTCTCCGGGTCAAGAAGCGTAATTGTGCTCGGACGTGACGTGCGTAAGGATGTAGACAGGAGAGACAGTGTGTGCTGGGTGTATTTAATATCGTCTGCGAACTCAATTCCTGCTCAGCGTTTCATCATTTTTGCTGATTCTATATGTGCGTGACATCGGATCGGATGAGGAGCGGTGTTAAGTCTAGCGCCACTGACTGTCAGAATGATGAAACTATAAAAGTTTCTGCTGAAATGTATGTTTTTGGGTGTAAATACAATTACAAAATGCAAACCCCAGGGCTGAGATTAAATATAGAAATTCATTTATTGGAGCAAATAAGTGTGAGGATGAAACCTTGGTCACATTTTATTTACAGGAGAGCGGATCAAATTAACAAAAACATCTGTGAGACCTAAATATATGCAAATCGTGAATGGACACCATGATGCTCCCTTTAGTGTACCCAATAATATGATATATTATATTATATTATATTATATTATATTATATTATATTATATTATATTATATTATATTATATTATAATATGGTAAGTGAATGTAATATAATAAGAGGCTGTACTGGTGCAAGTGCTCATTTATTAGCTGGTGCTGATGAGATAGTAAGAGCAGAAACCATATCATTAAATTAAACCAGATTTGCAAAGATCACAGATTGAAATATTTACATTTCGCCTTTTGTGTCCTGAATAAAAATGTCTTTAAGATGGTTGTGTTAAAAGCTTAAACAAGGAAGGAACGCAGCAGGATGTTATTTATTATAGTGTGATTCAGTTCAAATCTGCATGTACGTCAACTAGATATTTTAAAGCAGACAAATGATGCAAATTTTTTGGTTTTTGATTATTTTGGAAAGTCCAAAATTCGTATTGTAGTTAAAACATTTTAGCCTTTTTTTGGTTTTGCCAAACGCTAAGCCACTCCTTAGTAAAAGGCACATGGCAGCCCGTCTGGAGTTTACCAAAAGGCACCTGAAGGACTCTCAGACTATGAGAAACAAAATTCTCAGGTCTGATGAGACTCCCTGGTCACTCTACCATATAGGCCTGATTGATGGATTGCTGCAGAGATGGTTGTCCTTCTGGAAGGTTCTCCTCTCTCCACAG
>JAQMYJ010000006.1:25730737-25754569 GCA_030014305.1 Clarias laeviceps | reverse complement strand
CTCCAAACATGCCTTTGCTGATTATGGCCAAAGAGTTCTACTTTAACTTTATCAGTCCACAGCACTTGTTTCCAAAATGCATCAGGCTTCTGTAGATGTTCTATTGCATACTTGGTACTCGTAAACCAAGACTTGTTCGTTTTCCAAGTCAAAATCTTTGCTCGTCTTGCGGAAACACTCGCAAACCGCGTTACTCACAATCCGAGGTTTCACTGTAATTATTTAGAGCTTTTTTAGGTTTGGTCCGAATACTCGAACCTGCACTCAGTATTGACCCTGTGCTCGTTTAGTGAGCGGAGCTTAAAATATCAAGTTTGCATTCACATAAAATAATTCCTTTCTGAAATTAGGATTAATTGTGCAGTGCCATATGTCACCGTTGTTGCACACGTTTTGAACTAGTTCTCCAGTAGTTTCAGCTGTTTGCTAATTTTCTTATTTTTCAGTCGCACCTATAAACAAGGAGCTGTTTCATCTATAAACACGTTTAGTCATGCAGGCTGGTACGTGACGCTGTTTTTTTATTCTCAGCGCAAAAATAAAGCCTGAGTGGTTCAACCAATCACGTTATTTAGCATGTGTTGGTGAGCGTCATTAGCTTCCACGCCTGCTGTGGGTCTCACCACGGGTTCAGATTAAGTGAGCCTTAGACCTCAGTTTTAAGGAGGACCAGGGATCGGTGCTGTGTCCTGCTCACAGGAACGGAAACAACCTGCATGCTACATTGGTCTTCATTAAGACGTCTTCTTCTTGACCAACTTGACTTTTTTCTTTCTTCTTTTTGATTTTGACTTTTGTACTGAGCTCCTGAAGCGGCTTATGGAGAGAAGAAAAAAAATGTTTGAGCTGGTTGTTTTTAGAAGTGGTATTTGTTTTTGTTTATTTCATTGTAAATGAAGTTTAAAAGTCACAATTGTAAATCGCCTGCACGTGAGCTACGAGAGTTATTTATATCAGGACAGGAAGTCCCGCCTTCTGTGTTTTGATTGGTTACAAGAATGAAGTCTAATCTATGATCAGTTAGAATCCCAGAGCACAAGGATGTGATTTAAAACATTGTTTTTAGCACAATTTAATACAATGTTGGTTTTTATCTTATTGTTAAATACAGTCTTATGCCAAAGTTTAGGCACCCCTTGGTAAATAACAGATTTTGGTGATTTTTTATTGAAAATATGGTAACACAGTCTGTCTTAGAAATGGAAAGATGTGCAATATTTTTTAGCAAACATTGATGCAAAGTTACTTCTTATGCCATGAATTGAACACAAATAGAAAATAAAAACATTATTATGGCACTGTGCAAAAATTTGGACCCCTTAAGAGTTCCAGAGTCTCAGAATCTTTTTACAAGGTTTCAGACTTTAATCAGCTCGTTAGATCTGATGCATGGGAACAGTTGTCATTATTAAATGTCAATTTCAAAGCTTTACAAATACTTTGACTTTTCAAACCTTGTGCACACACTTGTGGACACTCAACAACCATGGGTTCCTCTAAGCAGCTGAAAGACTCTGAAAATGAAAATTATTGATGCCCACAATGCAGGAGAAGGCTACAAGAAGATCCTGTAGCAAAGCGTTGTCAGTTTGCAGTTTCCACAGTGAGAAATGTAATTAAGAGATGGCAGTTCAGTTGAACTGTGGAGGTCAAGATGAGATCTGGAAGACCAAGAAAAGTCTCGGAGAGAACTGATCGTATGCTGGTCAGAAAGACAAATCAAAAGCCCCATTTGACTGCAAAAAACCTGCAGTTCCACAAGACCTTCATGGACGAGTCAGCAGAAGAAAACCTTACCTGCGTCCCCATCATAAAATCCAACGTCAGAAGTATGCAATAGAACATCTACAGAAGCCTGATGCGTTTTGGAAACAAGTGCTGTGGACTGATAAAGTTAAAGTAGAACTCTTTGGCCATAATCAGCAAAGGCATGTTTGGAGAAAAAAAAAGAGAGCAGCATTTCATGAAAAGAACACCTTGCCGACTATTAAACATGGGGGTGGATCCATCATGCTTTGGGGTTGTGTTGCAGCCAGTGGCACAGGAAACACTGCACGGGTGGAGGGAAGAATGGATTCTACTAAATACTGTAGTTAGTAACCCAGTAACCCAGTGTAAGTATCTATCCAGTGACGTAAACTTCAAAGCACTTTTTGCCGCCAAATGCAAATTTTAGTGTCTGCTAAATGTAAATGTAACATCTTTTCAATTAAAAAAATCACCAAAATCTGTTATTTATCAAGGGATGCCTAAACTTTTGCATAAGACTGTATTTCTCTGCCAAACGGTTGAGATGTTGCTTTTTGGTAAAAGTATGAATACATTTACAAATACAGAAAAGTTACATAAAAAGCGAAAAGAAAAAATTGTCTTTGTGTAGCAGCACATTATGTTATGGGGCATTAGATCCTCCTTATTTTTTGTGATATCCTATAAAGCTATTTAAACGGCATATTATTTGAAGACAATGTCATGTATTTGTTTTTTTAAGAATACTCATAGGGCACCTCAACCGATTGGTTGAGAGGGCTTAATCAGGTTAAGTTTGACAAGTTTTTCAATCAAATATAGTGCCATAAAATGTGCTCTACTAAGACAATAAAAGGTTAATGCTGGAAAAATGGACCTATTGACTGAAAATTTATCTCACAAACAACATTACAGTACAGTTTCAGGGAACTTCAATAGAAAGTTTCATTACAAATTCTTATATATTTTACTGATAACACATCAGAATAAATCTCACAAAGTCTTACAAATGTTTACATTATATTAAGTCCACAGGATAAGAACAATGGCTGACTTAGGGACAATTTGTACTGATGAACAGACAGTAAAGTCGATTAAAACAAGAATTGAAGTTAAATACAACGGCTTGTAAGAATGAATACACACACACACACACACACACACACACACACACACACACACACACACCACTCAAGTTGATTAGCTCTGCTGCAGAGCGCAACAGTGTTCAAGACCTAAAACTTAATTAGGGTGAAGAGCAAAGAACTCTCTCTCTCTCTCTCTCTCTCTCTCAGTTCAGCTCCTCGTGGTTTTATTGCCATAAATGTTAACAAAAAAATTACATTGTTGCCAAAGTAGTTATAAAATATTGATTACATTATGAATAACATAAATAGGAATTTATAAACATATATAAATTTTTATAAACATATTGAATATGAAAGAATAACATAGTAGGTAAACAATTACCCTATAGTACAGAGAGTAGGTACAAAACCCTATCAATATTAACAACAATAACAACAACTATCAGGTAACTGGATAAACAAAAAACAAAAGAAAAAACAAAAACATATACAGTATATAATAATAATAATAATAATAATAATAATAATAATAATAATCTATAGATAATAATCTCTCTCTCTCTTTGATGTGTGAAAGGAAATTCCCTTCTGCTTCTCTTCAGGTTTGACTTTATTTTATTGTAGATATTAAATTATTCCCATCTGTTTTCTCCCTAACTTGATTTAAGTCAGAGATCTGTGTGTGTGTGTGTGTGAGGTTTCTGTTACACTGTGGTCCATTCACAAACTCGTACCGTATTCACATACCATATATGGTCCCATTCATTCTACTATACTGGTGATAATGGGTTTCTTTATTATATGGTTTAACTGGAGTTCAGTATTTCAGTGGTGGCTTAAGCGGTTGAGGCTCATCAGAGGGTCTGCTGGGTCTTTTGTGCACTTATCCGTCCACCCCATACAAACCCAGCCGCTGTGTTCCGAGCGTGGACAGGAGACCGTGAGGGTCGGTACATGACGGGTGTCTGGTGTTTAACCTGCGTCAGATCTTATGGATCAAATGATCTGATGTGGATCAAGGGCCGAGGAAAAAAAGAGAAAACGCTCGGTTTATAAAATAATAGTGGAATTAAATAAGAGATATAATATCCTAAGTCCTAGATCTCAAGCGTAACCACATAGACTGATGTCAGTGTCTCCAAAAAGGTGATTATTTGACCCAAACAGCATGTCCTGTTTTATTCCTCTGTTCCAACAAGTATTATTCATTATTCACTGAAGAATGTAATGCTGTACTTCTTGTCCATTTAATGCTGCAGAACATCAGTGAGACGAGTCAGTTCCTCTTCTCTCTTACGTTATAGCAGCTATAAATTCTTGCGGTCACACCAGAGCTATTCTCTCCCTCTCTCTCTCTCTCTCCCTCTAAGTTAACTAAAGAAAAAATAAATAAATGCAGCTTGTCATGTGGCCGAGAATCAACAACATAAGAGATAGAGAGAGAGAGAGACATGGAGAGATAGAAAGATACAGAGAAAGAGAGGGGAAGAGCAAGAGACAGAAAGAGCAATACAAAGAGAGAGAGAGAGAGAGAGAGAGAGAGACTGATAAAATAAAGATATAGATAGGTAAATAAACAAAAATACAGAGAGAGAGAGAGAGACATGGAGGAAAAGAGAGAGATGGAAAAGAGCAAGAGAGACAAAGAGAGACAAAAAAGATACAGAGAAAATAAAGAGATAGAGAGAGAGAGAGAAAGAGGAAAAGAAAGAGACAGAAAGACAAACAGATAGAAAGAGTGAGAGAGACAGATAGCATAATACAAAGACACAGCAAAAAAGAGAGACAGAAGGGGCACAACAGAGACAAGACTGAGAAAACGTGAGACAGACAGAAGACGGGCAGAGACTGAAAGTGAAGGAGACAAAGTGAAGTGAGAGACAAGAGCCAGACAGAGACAGAAAGAAAGAGTAAGAGAGACAGGAAGCAAAAGACAGAGGGAGTGAGAGAGACAGAGAAAACAGGTGAGAGACTTTAATTATAATGTAATCAATCTTATGTAATTGCTTTGGCTTTTTTGTTAACATTCATGCCAATATAGCCCTTCTGGACTGATCTGACCTGAGAGACTAAGAGTGTGTGTGTGTGTGTGTGTGTGTGTGTGTGACACAGAGAGAGAGAGAGAGAGAGAGAGAGAGATCACACTCAGTTCAATTATGGTTTTCACCAAATTTCTTCCCACATAGAATGTGTTCATCTGTAAAAGTGCCCTCTAGTGGTGAGTCCAATCAGTGCACCTTCAATAAAAATGTGCAAGAGTTCAATCATGTACTCACATAAAATAAAGTCTGTAGCCAGTACGTTCAGATTCAGTGAGATTTCTACACTGATTAATAATAATAATAATAATAATTATTATTATTATTATTAAGTCCAAGTTTAAAACAATGTTTTTAATTAAAACATAAAAATACAGACCCTATCGACATCCTACATCCTACATCTGTTTTCTTTCTCTGTCAGTGAGGTGAGTGTTCATGCTGGCAAGGATAAAGGATAACACACACACACACACACACACACACACCACCCACTCCATTTAACGCCTCCTCTCACAGCTGTCACTCAACATGACAGCACCAGCTTGCCGGTGTTTATATCCGGTCAAAGATCATCCATCACATCTGAGTGGGCGGAGCCACATCACACTGGCCTTATGAGACATGAAAACGTGTCCATGTGTGTGACAACAGATGCTGCTTTAACCAATTCAAGACAGAAACATTTCCCGTGCACCTTGAGCCGAAAGAGGCTGCAGGTAGAGAAGTGTGTGTCTTTAAAACTCATGACGCAGGGAAACGCTACACAATACTCCTGAGAGGAGGACGAAAAAAACATCCATGATGTTGAACGACATAACTCAGGGAATTGTGGGTAAAAAAAAAACGAGTATTCAAAGTTGATTAAAATACGGCGCTGAGATTTAGGAAAGATGGGAAACTCTGGGTGAATGGGTGAACTTTCTACTCAGCACCTGCTGTGCTTTTTGTCTTTTGACCTTTTTGATTTGGTTCTTAAGCGCACACACACACACACACACACACACAGAATTATGCTTTCACTGATGAGGCAGAAATCAGAAGTGATCTCACATGCTGCTTCTCTGATGATTATGTGTGAGAGAGAGAAAAGAGGGATATAAAGAGAGAGATTATTATTAGAGAGAGAGAGAGAGAGAGAGAGAGAGAGAGAGGATCATTGGTGTGAGGTTTTGTTTCTGGTTGGTATCACAGTGAATATTCATACGGCACCATTAGGGCTTCTATCTGTCCGGGTTTTTCCTTTTTATTTAATAATCTGCTAATAATTTGTTTAGTACAGCAGAACCTCTGCATATGAACTTTCATCTTAAGAGCTGAGATTTTGCAAGAAATTGTCCTCAGCATACGAAGCATTTATGTGCGAACGAGCTTGTTTGCGTCAGTGGAAAGAAAAAATGAAGCTGTTTTTTTTTTTTTTTTGGTTTTTGTGTAAGATTTAGTGAAGACTTCGCACCATGTGGTCGCAAGAAGAAAACAGAGCCGCTTTCAGTTTGTTTTTTAAAGCAGAGAGGAATCATAAATTAATGTTAAGTGAGGTTTAATGTCTAATTATTTCACATTTTACTTCATTTACACGTCTTTCCTGAATGTTTTGATTGTTTTTATATGCAAAAAAAAATATGATTATAGTGTTGAAAATTAGTAATATTGGTAATATTTTTGGGTGGCTGGAGCAGATTATCTGCATTTACATTATTTCCTACAGGACAAAAGTTTCACCTTCCAACTCGTATCCCAAGGTACCAGTCTATCTATTTCACTCCTCTTTCACATGTGCTGTTTCAGTGTCTATGGAAATGAGCGACTCCTGAGCCACGCCCCTCCATTAAACAGCAGAGTTGAGCTTCAAAATTCTATGAGGTCACATTAGGGGAAGAGTCTAATTGGCCTGTTTAAGTATGAAGATGACAATCTGTGCCGGTTGTACTGTGGCTACGTTTTTGTGAAGGATCCTTTGATGAGTTTTTCTCTTCACTCCATAAATCACCCGCAGGAATATGAAGACTTGCCTCACACACACACACACACACACTAGCCAAAGCCTAGACGTTTTTATAACAGGGAGTGATGAATCGATTATCAAGGACCGTAGCGCGGCGACTCTGCGGCGAGTGGAGCGTCGGCAGTAATTACCTGCAGCAGCTTGAAATTAACCAATCATCTGAAGCAGAAAAACCTCCATATGTTTCTCTAGTTCACTGATATACGGAGTATTTTTTCTTTTTCTGCACTTTTCAAATTTAGGCACTTTATTTATTGATTTTATTTTTTATTAATCACTTTCAGGAAATAAAAGTAAAGTTATTATTTATCCTGTACTAGTCTTGTTAACCTTCAATTAAATGCTCTCTAGAGCTTTATGCCCTGTCCCCAGGTCTGTGTGTGTCTTCTCTAGATTGTACAAAAAAAAATAAAAACTTTTACAGTATCTACATTAAAACAAAATCCACACCTACATCTACAGTACGTTGTGCTAGACTGTTTGTTATAGACTCCCCCTAGTGGCCACTTAAAGTACATGCATGTGTTTCTTAAACTGTTCTAAATTGCTCTATTAATAATGATTGACATGTGAGGATTGTAGCATCAGTGAAATCTTTCTCACCATGACAGCGCTGATGAGACGGAGGTAAAAGCTTGACAAAGGAACAGTGTAACACTATAACACCCAACACACACACACACACACACACACACACACGCAGACAGACAATGCTGTCAAATAGCAGGAGCAGTTAGTGGTGTGTGAAATCGCTCCTGTTTGCAGTACAGAGCTGCTCTTTTTGTGGTGAGAAGGTAAGTTTTATAGAACAGTAACACACTGGTTTGAGTGTTAGTGGAAACACGAAACCAGGAGATGAGGATTTTCCAGATTTAAAAGCTTTATTTCGTACACCCTAATTTTGTAGATGTTTATTATTTATTGATAATTTAATAATTCTTAATCACCCGGTTAGTTTCTTAAACAAAAATGTAATGATTTTATTAAACAATTGATGTGATTAACAAAAATGACTTAATATCAGATCAGCGGATTTTCTTGCCATCGCAGATACACACCAACACTGAAATATCACTCTGGGATCTACAAGTGATATCTAATCATACAGTATGTTATTAAATATTACAAATAATCTGAAAATGATCTAACATCTGATACTGTGTGATACTATGCGACGACGTATGTGTGTGTGTGTGTGTGTGTGTGTGTGTGTGTGCGCGTTTATGCTCCAGCTGAAATACCCCTCAGATAATTTTGCCTACTGAGTTGAGCAACATGCCAGTGGGGAGGGGCTCTTCTTATATGATGTCATCTTAGGGGAGAAAATCTAACTTGTTTAAAATGGGGAAAAAAAAGGACAAAAAGCAAGAAGACCCAGCTGAATGTCTAACCATGAATGACTGACAGGAGAATTTTGCATAATAGGGATCCTTTAATGGAGATGAGGAGTGAAAGAGAGAAAGCAGAACATTTGTGAGATCACTTCACTTCAGCGAGCACTGAGACACTGAGACACTAACAGATGAAACTCGTCACATTGCGCTCGTTTTTGATGGACACGCTAACGGTTAGTGCTCTGTATGTCGAACAATGTTAGTTTGTATTTGCACCGGTCAGTGATGTGTGTGTTTGTGTGTGTGTGTGTAAAGAACAAGGGAAGGTCATTCACCAGCAGGAGTTTAATCTGCTCCGGCCAACAGAGTGAATGAATAGAACAAACACTTGAATTGAACACACACCGACTGCATGATCGATGTGCGCCTGCAGCCTCGCTTCGCTTTAAACGCTTTAATTGCCTAGAAAAAAAACCACACACAAAAACAGACACACACACACACACACTCCACGCACAGAAACCACTAACTTGATATGTACTCGCCTGTATTCTCTCTCTATATATAAATATTCTCTTTATAGAGCTGTCATTTTATTGTCCTTGTACAAAAAAAAAAATCAATTATTAATAAAAAAAAAACAGTCAACAGGAAGTAAACATTCTGTTTTTGTGTTTCAGAGATAAATAGGATTATAAATAAGGAAACAGTGCATTAAATTGAACATTGCTCTAAATCTCGATAGCTCTCTATACCTCAGTTTTTCACACACACACACACACACACACACACACACACACACTTATATTCTTTTTCAGATCAGAGCGGCTGGGTCAAATTAGCAAACGTGTCAAAACACGTTCAAGTCACGTTAATAGGAGAAAAGCTGACTCGGGTTTAAACTACAAATTCATATAAAGATACTGGAGTTTGAATAAGTTCCTCTTAATTTGCTGATAAAACGGAAAGTCTGTTTCTTCTGGTTCCAGTTTACAGTTCCATGTAGGTCTCATTAAATATAAAAAATTAAATAAATCTCTCTGTTCTAACAAGTCTGGTTCTTATCAAGACTGGGTTATTATTAAAACTCTTTGATATTCTTTGATAACGGTTCATCTGTTCAAAAACGACGAATAACTTGCAGAAGAGACGCATCTGTCTGTGTGAACTGTACACACACTCATTCACTAACACCACCTGCACGTTACAGGAACTCGGCTGGGAAGTCATCGTCACGGCCCCCGTACAGTCCTGACCTCACTCTGTTTGGAAAAGCCATTATAGGAGTTCCTGGGAGGCCGGCGTTTCAGATTCCAGCATAATTAAAAAAAAACTTTCTACCTTGATGGTGTCCAAGCTCTAGTGAAACACTGTGATAAGTGCATTAGTGTATCAGGGGATTATATAGAGAAATAAAGGGAGTTTTTACTCTCAGGACTGAGTTCTGTTATTCTGCACTGTTATCAAAAGTCCCAGTTTGACTTGAACGCCCCTCATAGGACCCTTAAACACACCCTATAAAATCATCTCGTGTACCTGACTAGATCCCCTTCATGATCATTAGATCGTTATATTTAAATAAGGTGATGAGAGATGAAAAGCTCTGGAGTAAAGAACTACTGTAGATTAGTTGTTTCAGGTGATCAAAATTAAACGTCAGTGTTCAGGTGACCATTAGATCACACACTGGGAGTCAAGGTTGAATCGTAGGAACTGAAACAATCTGAGGCGCTCGGTGGTGAAAAATGGAGACGTTTTTCAGCTGGTGAAGAAAATTCTCCATGGTCTTTGTATGTTCCATGTTCTACTCATCCGGTGTGGTTCCATCGGCGTTCCATGTTTTTGGACAAGTCCTAAGAGTTTGGTTCTCGCCTCGGTCACCGGCGGTTAGTTTTCAGGGCGCTGGCGTGGACGTCACAGATGTCGAACCACTGCTGCTGCACCTCTCGCCTCGGCAGCAGGCTGTTGTAGGGCAGCGAGCGCTTCACTTTGCGCTCCCTCCTTCCCACCACCTTCCAGTAGGAGGCGCCCTTGATCAGGAAGAGGGCGTTGTGGGTGTACGAGAAATACGCGGCATCCAGGTTGCTCGTGGGATGGTCGCCGGGGGAGAGCGCAGGAAACAGCTCGGTCATTTTCTGAGGAGTTTTAGCAGCTAGCTTGTTAGCTTGGACGCTGAACCTATAAACCTGAGAGGAGGGAGGGGGGGAGGGGGCGGTGAATTTAATATATAGATATATATATATATATATATATATATATATATAATTTTTTTAAAGACTGTGTTTTTAGTGGTAGTGGTCAGAATTACCCTGTAGTTCCTAGTTCTTACCATGGAACCTCGGAAAAAGTAGATGTGAGCGTCTCTCCGGTCGTAGTAGGCCGTGTCGATGGGGCTCGGCACGCCGGGGAAGCCCTTGGAGATGAGACGGGGGTATCGCTGGCCGTCTGCGTCTTCAGTGACTACCTGATCGTTCTCGCTGTCGTATTTCCAATACTGCGTTCCTACACCACGACACATCCGGTCAACATCCTCACAGTCTTATAATGAAGCACAATAAATAAGCCACGCTGTAATCAGTTTCCAGTCTACCTTTGAAGAAATACACTGTGTCCGTGTGGCGGCTCCACACGTGCACGTAGGCGTCCACGCCGGACACGGGGAGTCCGTGCCATCCCACTTGCACGGAGACTGGATCTCCATACCGTGTTCTGTTGCTGCGGTTCTCGTAGAGCCAGTACCATCCGTTACGCATGAAGTAGGTGTTGAAGCGAATGACCACTTCGCCGTACGTCGTTCTCTCCTTCCTGATCCAGTCGAACACGGTGCTGAACCGTCCCCCGCACCCTCCTGAACGGGAACGAACCAAGAGAACGAAACGGAGAAAGAGTGAGCAGGGACATCGGGGCGGAGCCTCAAACATAATCCGATTCATACATATATCGTTTTTTTATTTGAACTATAAATTATTATTATTATTATTATGAAAAACAATTTTAATTTTCTGTAAAGTAGCTTTGCGACAATCTTCACTGGTAAAATGACACGAAATTAAAGTTAATCAAAAAATTTATAGAGCACTATTAATAAATGAATTTGTTTTGAATATGTAACTCGGATGTTTATAGATGTCCTAACAGCAGGACAGATGCTACTATGACCATAGTACAGTTAAATGACATAAAATTGATCATTTTCTTCTATTTTACACCAAAGCCCCTTTTAAATGATTACAATTTTTTTTTTAAATAAATAACTTCTGTTCAGAGTTACGTTGAATGTTATGAAAATGCTGAAGAACAAGTTTTACTGTACCACCTACGTTATAACAGCTATACTAACATTTGACCCCCAGTATATTCATGTATGTATTAAAAGCAAATAAGATTTTTGGGATTGTAAAGGTACAAAAAAAGAAGACGAAAAAGATGTGCACATACAGTATAAACAGTTAATTATAAATGAATAGATAATTTTTTGCATTAAATCTGCAGGACATAGACTTACAAAACTGGAAGTATTTCCCGGATATTAATTTATGCAAATGGATCACATGATCACACTAATAGTATATAAAGTCTACTTTGATGTCTCACTTTATGTCTCTTCTTTCCAGAACAGATTTGTTACTGTTTGTCTGCGTCTCTTTCTTTTCGGCTCCAGGGGTCAACCATGTTTCTAACTCAAATACTACGATGAGCTCTAGTCATGTGACTAATATATGCCTTTTGGAAAAGAATGAATATTAAAAATAATTCAATTTATTTGTCATTTACATTTAGGCATTTGGCAGACGGCCTTATCCAGAGCGACTCAGATAAATGCTTTCCATCAATAAATGTCTTTACACTGGTTCACTGGGTTACTGACTAGAAGTACCATCAGTCTCACACACACACTGTTGGGAAGTACTGTATTAATTGATTGATTGATTGGTTAATTGTTATGCTATACATTGTTATGTTACTGAGAGTGAAGAATTCTTCCTTTATTGTTAAATAAACATCTAGTTATACAAAACCTCACCATATCAACATTTACAGCATTGTGAAATAAAAACTTATAAGTTCTTATGGATGAACTGTTGCCATAGAAATGACAAATAATGTAAACCTGTCATTTGCATTTTCTTCTTCAACAGTCTCAGTACAGTACAACATAAGTTTTCTCAATCTGCTGTACGTTACTTTAGTTTCACTGCGGTTGATCAGTAATTTCTGTCACACGTTGAGATTGATGCATCAACTTGACACACACTCACACGTAACAGTCAACTATATTTATTCTGTAAATATAACCACAGCACAGAGTCTGAGAATAGAGCGGTACCTGCACTCTACTGTTCCTTCCCGTTACCAGCCGACTCTGACTAGACAGAAAAATGACAGATTTTATTTACAAGCCGTTAGAGCACTTTTTATAGCTGGGTTTTTACGTTCAGGAACCGAAATGCTCAGCGACATGAGGGCCAGTCAGCGGTAATGAACCTCCCAAAACACATCCCATTATAACGCTGATGGATGTGACAGCGGCTGCTCTGCTGGGACTCGCTTGGGCAGAACGTGATGCGTCACGCTTGCCTTTTCTGCAGCAAAGCGATCATTATCCTTAATGAATTATCATCTGGAGAGATTCAGAACTGCGATCTGTGAGCCACTTTAGACTTGATATACTGTATATATAACAATACGAACATTAATTATACTGATTGCGATCTGAAGAATCTGGAAATGCTCAGGGCTTTTATTTTTTTAATTAATCACAACATAATGGAAGTGCTTCCATCTGGGGGAAAAACAACTATCTAAAAATAGATAGCTTTGATTTTTTAACACAATGTTGGTTATTGAAACAGATCGGAACTGATATTGAAACTGATTACCTGAAACTTTCATGACCAAGTCGTAGCGCAAATGGCCAACTTGCTCAGTTGTATACAGTAGCTGCATTGAATTCTGGGACAAGAATTTAGCTCCACTAATTCACTAATTCTGGACTTTTCAATACTATGATATTGAATTTTATTTTAAAATGATGAGTGCAAAAGAAATCCTTGCTTTTTTCCTGCTCCACATCACCGTCCTGTAACTTCAGTGCTGCAAATAAGCACTAATGTCTGACAGAAACAACAATAATACAGCTCTGGGCTTCCTTTAATCACATGCAATCACATGTAAATGGCAATAAGCTTGATAAACTGTTTACTAAGCTTTGATGGGGTTTGTGCTCCAGGTCTCTCTCACACACAAACACACACACACACACTCACACACAAACTGGTCACACTCCAGTACACAGTCACTTGTATTTACCGTAAAGGTTCTGAATGGCCTTCCTGTCGAGCCAGTCGAGCTCAAAGCCGTCGTCCTGGGGCCGATAGCTTGGCTGCATGATGGATCCTGAGCGGTAAATGTGAGGAAGTCCCAGCACGTGGCCGATCTCATGCACAGCTACCTGAAAAACATGGGCCGGAAATCCAATAAAAGCCCTGCGAATATTAGAGATTTCTGTTCCATTAGTGAAGGACTCCTCTGGTCCTATTTGTTCACACATTGGTGTTATAACCCCACACTGTGTGTTTGTACAGTCAGGCATTTGGCAGACACCCTTATCCAGAGCGACTTACAGTTTTATTTCATGGTCACCCCTTGGTAGATGTGTTTACTTCTCTATGATTTGGAGGTTAATAGAACATAGACCACGTTCCCCTACATTATTGTGACTGATTGGTGAATAGGCCACACCCCCTGAATTACTTGTACTGGGTAGTGAATAGGACACACCTCCTATATTATTCAAACTGATTAGTGAAAAGGCCAACCTTCACAAGGAATGATTAGCAATTAGGCCACAGGCTAACTGGCACATAGGCCACACCTCCTTCACTAGGAATTAATCAAACATAAGCCATGCTTTTTTTTGTAGTAGCTAAATGGCGTGTAGGCCACACCTTCTTTGCTGTTACCATACCCATTTTTGAGGGTGACACATGTGCCACACCTTCGTCATTAGGGCTCAGTGCCATATAGGCCACACCTCCTTTGCTAGGGGCTGAATGACAAACAGGCCACACCAATTATCTGGGGTGACACATGAGCCACACCTCCATCATTAGGGCTCAATGCCATATAGGCCACACCTCCATCATTAGGGCTCAATGCCATATAGGCCACACCTCCTTCATTAGGGCTCAATGCAATATAGGCCACACCTACTTCATTAGGACTCAATGCCATATAGGCCACACCTCCATTAGGGCTCAAGGCCATATAGGCCACACCTCCTTCATTAGGACTCAATGCCATATAGGCCACACCTCCATCATTAGGACTCAATGCCATATAGGCCACACCTCCTTCATTAGGACTCAATGCCATATAGGCCACACCTCCTTCATTAGAACTCAATGCCATATAGGCCACACCTCCTTCATTAGGACTCAATGCCATATAGGCCACACCTCCTTCATTGGGGTGGAATGACAAACACCCATTTCTCTCATTAAGGCTTAGTGGGTCATTAGGCCACATCTAGGGCTAGGGAGTATAGGTCACACCCTTTTTAAAGGGACTGAATGCCACACCTCCTTTCCTTCAGAATTGATGGAACACAACACACGCCTTCTTCAGTGAAGATGACTGGCACCTCTGCCACACCTTCTTGGGAAACAGGCCACACCTTCTTCATGGGGGTTAAATGGGGTAAATTACTGGGACTGATCTGTGATTAGGTCACACTTCCTAAATGTCACATACTGTTGGCCACATGTTCTCTCCTGAGGCTTAATGAAAAAAGTCACACCAACTACATTACTGCTACAGTCTGGTGAATAAGCCGCGCCTCCTTAATAGCAGCTTAATGGTTAATAGGCCACGCCTCATTTGCAAGGAATTAATTAAGGCCACATAAGCCATGCCTAGGGCTAAATTTGGATTTAAAGTCTTACCTTAAGGAGGCTGATTCCATTTCCTGTGTTGGGGGCTGTGAAATGTTCATCATCATCAAAATGGATGTCACCGAGAAACCAGGCGTGAGCAAACTCCCTTCCAGCACCATCGAACCTCTGAGAGCATCCGAAGTGTCGACCTGAGAGGAAGAGGACAATGCTGTGATCTACTGTACGCCCTCCTTCTCTATCTATCTGATGATATGATTATAAGTGTATGAAGTAAGCTGTTATTGTAGCATGGCAGACTCGACAGCTGCTATAGTGCAGTAGAATATCTCTCTCCCTCTGCGTGCAGCCTGACACTAATCTATAGTCGGGGTATTCAAAGATAACAATGCAGGTATTCAGCGCGTTGCTGTTTAATTATATTTCAGTAATGAGCTCTCTTCCAGAACAAAGGGAGGATAATTAGTGCAGTAAAATCAGGATCGAACAAAACCCTGTAGACATCTTTAAAACACGCATCTGAATCTATATCGAGCTTTAGAGAATTCCACTGTATTTATGAGTGGAAAAACGTGTCTGACTTCAGAGTGACCGTGTTCAAGTGTGAGCAGAAAAAAATATATCCTTTCAAGTAAAAATAAACTTGTATGTATAATACATAAAATGTCACCAAATAAACAGCTCAATCATTTTGTTTATATATATATAGTATATGTTACAGCTCTAATCAATTCTAATTCAAAGTAATATTACAATTATGAAAATATGAATAGTCTTTTATGTGTTATTTATTATTTCATATTAAAGTATATTGCACTTTACAAAATTACAAAATATTAGTCTTCCACGTTTATACTTCTCCTTCTGGCGCTGTGTAAAGGAATATTTCACCCCTCCATGCAAATGGTGCTAATAATTAATAAACGCTGCAAGACACCAGCTTGAATTATGCAAATGAGGCCATGCTAATAGTCCCTGCTGCTTCATTAATAGCCTCGTTAGAATGTTAATTTGCCCCCTCGTCTTCTGTTCAGGTCAAAATGACCTATTTTAAATCTGTTCTCCAGCATGACTCTTTTTGTGTTCTGTAATGAACACGAACAATGCGTGTTAATATGGATATTCTGATACTAATAGTATTAAAATTATATGACACTTTTCCGAATCTGTGAATGTGACTGATGCTAAGGCTCTATTTTCATTTTTTATATATATATATATATAACTTCAGCGGTATATATATATATACCTCTTAAGCAAGTCCAAATTGAATTTCAATGTCCTGAAAAGATTGATGTGCTTAATTGGGATGGGTATGGAGAGTGCCTCTAGCGGCCAATGGTGGTACTACAACACAAAAGAACACGTTACCATGATGATGACGGCTACCACTGCAACTGCGAAAGACTTTTTGATTCATAAATAATGTTTTTAATCAGAAAATGTTTTACTTTTTTTTTTACTGTGCTAAAAAATTTATTTTGTTGCTTATAATTAGCGTTTGTATTACATCATTCTCGTGTTAAATATCAGAAATACACAATAACCACAACAAAGAGTAACACCTGTTCCGAAGCCCAGTCTGATGTCGATCTCTTCCAGTGGTGAATGCAGATCCTCTACGAACTGCAGAGGCGAGACTTCGCTCCACATCCTAAATGCCAACCTGAAGATGTAGCGCTGCTCATCCACCGAGAGCTGACTGCTGTAGCCTTCGCCAATCAGCCGCCATGTCAGGACGCTCTTAGAGAACGCAGCGTGTCCCCACAATGTACTGGTGCTTCTTTTCCTCCTGCCACTTTTGCGCATCAGTATCTGTAGGTGGCGCTGTTTTTCCGTCTCCGCCTGGACAGAGGTGCTGTTCTGAACTACATCAACGTCTGTGTCGTTACTCTGTGGTGTCGCTGTGGTGTTGAAAACCTCAGAGGATTTATTCCGGTCCTTTGCAGCAGTGGTGGTCTCCATGGTCTCAGTCTGGTCCTCTTCCGTGTCAGGGACGCCGCATCTTGGTTTGTTCATGGCCACTTTGGTGGCATCATCGAACACACCTGTAACAGGTAAACCAGACACGCGCTGAAACTGCAGCAGAGCTCTGACAAAGTCGCGTGATTCTGGGGGATGTTCGGGGCGTCCTGTGCGGGCCGAGGAAGTCCCCTCCTGAACGAGAGACACTGTGTCCTCTGAGAAGACATCATCATAGTCTGTTAGAGCGTCTGCGTCAGGGCTTTGGGTGCTTTCCCAATTCACTGACTTCATGAACCCATACTTGAAGAGAAAGTGCTAAAGATGGAATGGAAAAACAGAAACCTCCATAAATAAAAGTGTACATAAACATGCAAAATGAACCAGAACCAATGAGCATTCAGAATTACTGATTCTCAGTAATAGGCATCTTCAAGCCTGCACACCAACAATGCACTGTACTCTCCCCACACAATACAGAAGAAGCCCCAGGCTGGATGGACGGTTTCAGGGTGGACAGAAGGTGGCCCAGATAGGACAACAAGACAAAGACAACCTCAGCCTGGGCAGTACATGGACAAGTTCAATGGAAAAAGTCTCAAGCAGGACAGAAGGAGACCACTGGCTGGATTGACCCCATTCAGAGAACACCAGGAAAATTCATAGTTTTTGACTTGACAAATGAAGCACTTTGGCTGGACAGAGGTACTGTAGCTCCTGTATGGAAGCACCTGGCTGGACTTGATGGAGGTAACCCTGGTCTGGACAACGGAATCCTCTGCTTGGATGCAAACATATATGCAAGTCAAAACCCACTTCAAAGCCAATCACATGATTGTAAAAAAAAAAATAATAATAAATTTTGGGAGTCAGAGTGGTTATACACAGTGGTGTAGTGCTTAGCACTTTGACCTCCCTCTTCCAGGGTCGATTGTCAGAGTATTCGTGGAGTGTGCATGTTCTCCCAGTGCTTGGTGGGTTTCCTTTGTGTACTCCCCATCTCAAAATGTCAAAATCACCATTTTAACCAGTGAATGACCACAAATTTAAATGAATCAGAAATGATATGACCCTTTGCCTGCATTCGACTGGTCCTACACTGCACTTTTTGTGGTAGAATAATCGTCTTACCAAAGAAGAATGAATAATTTTGGTTTAGAAAATATTATTCGATATGGCGAAAGAGTTGAGGAACTCCCTGTAGCTTCAATGGAAAAACAACACATCAAACACAAATTTATCTCTGTACAGAATAACAACACAACAATGATGGAACAACAATCATGATGACTTGAGCTGGTTTTTAAAAAAAAAATAAAGGAAATTTGATTTACTTCTCCACTCCAGTGAGTTCCTGTTTTTGTTTAGTAGCTTACTTTAGCCTTTATAGATGGCTCCAGTAGATGAGTGTACAGTACAGTTGTGTCTCTCTCTCACCTGAGCAGTGTCGGGGTCAGTGATGAGCTCGGCCAGGTGAGAGGACGACGTTTCTACATCCGAGTGATCCCGAGTGTGGAACAGTCTCTCAGGTACAGTCCAGCCCAGGACCGCCATCAGGACACAAACAGTCAGCTGAGACGGCATCACTGCTTTCAGTAGGTCTGTTTAACAGCGTTTAATAACGATATAATAAATGAAGCAGAAACTCGAGTTTATTCGTTACAATCGGACATGATGTTCACTCTAGGCTGAATAAATCAGCAATGGCGCGGGCAGCCGTTAGAGGAGCCGCTTTTATAGGCAACGGGGAGTCTTTGAAGTTCGTTTAAAAGAAATTTAAACAGTAACGGTCATAACGTCCTCACTCTAACGGCCAGGTGTGAAAACCCCCGATTTAATAACTGTTTAAAAAATACTGGCTCAAATAAAACCGGATATAATGTATATAAAGACGCGTTTATATATATATATATAAAAAAAAAAACATTCCATTAAAAAAAAAAAAAAAAAAAACAACACTTTAATCATTGTTTCTTTCATTCTTCATTTTTTTTTTTTTAAATCTTTCCCGCTCGTGACCGAGCGCCACGCGCCTCGCGCCTATACGTGAGCGCACCTGCGCGTGCACCCGCCTTTAAAGCCAGGTGCGTTGACTTAGCGCTAACAGCACGCGCACTTGTTATGACTTTATGCTCTTCTCAGTCAGGTGCGAGGAGGTCACGTGACGACCCGCGTCATTAATAATCTGTCGCTAAATAAAATCCAAATTATATCTAAACGACAATAATGTTTTTTTTTTTTTTTAATGTAAATGTTAAATGTAAATGTGATATACAGAGTGTTTGTGTACTCAAAATGAAAATAAACTTATTCATCGACTTATTATTCAAAACAAACATCTTAATATTAAGGTGTAATGTGAAAAATCTAAATATTCCATGTTTAACTACTAATCTCAGAAATAAAACTGTACAATGTATTAAACAAAACTGAAAATATATTTCTAATGAAATAAAGCATTTGTATATTTAGATATCATTAAGTGGGCATAGGGTGGCACAGTGGCTTAGTGGTTAACGCTTCCAGGGTAGAGGGTTCGATTCCCACCTCGGGGTCTGTGTGCGTGGAGTTTGCATGTGATGCCCTGCCTCATGGCTGGGCTCCAGGCACCCCGCGACCCTGTACACAGGATAAAGCCGTGTAGAGGATTAACGTGTGAGTGAGTAAGTGGGCATACACCGATCAGTCATAACATCATGACCACCACCTGCTTAATATTGAGCAGGTCCCCCCTTTTGCCACCAAAACAGCAATGACCTACAGTATGTGTTCTTACACCTTTCTAAGGAAACCAGCATGAACCTTTTCAGCAATTAGAGCTACAGCATGTCCATCATCCATGTGCATCAGTGAGCCTTGACCACCCCTGACCCTGTCACCAGTTCACTGGTTTTTCTTCCTTGGATGACTTTTGGTAGGTCCTGACCACCAGTCCACACTCCCATGCCCTTGTAGAGAGGCGCTGAAAAGCAGAATGGCTCTGGGGACAAAGGATTTCCTTTTAGTCTGTCAGTTGAGCAGCTTTCTAGGAGAAGTCTTCCACTGAACACACTCTTCCGTTTGGAAAAAACCTATGTGAAGTGGGTGGTTGGGGTTATCCATGATGGACAGCACTTTGTTTAATGTCCTCCTCTTCACCACTTCCTTGAGGGCATCCAGCTTCAAACCAACCACCGATCCAGCTCTCTTGACCACTTTGTCCAAGCACATGGCGTCTCTTCTTCTGAGGCCACCTTCTACCATGTAGAAAAGACCATCACTAATGTTAACTAGCTGGCTATCTTGTCAAAAAAGAGCAATTTTAGTTTTTTTTATTTTATTTACCTTTTTAATTTAATATTGATTTAAATTTAGACGTATTAAATAAAATCTTAGTTATTAGTTACACTTTAATAGTTATTAAAGTGTATAGTTTATATTAGTTATTAGTTACTCACTTACAAAAGTGCTTAAGTTTCTGTCATCGGATAGATCATAATTATGAGAAGATTAAGATGTTTCAATATCACTATTAACAAGACAGGGCGCTAATGTTGCCTGATTTAATAAGCATTCATTTTTGTCTCACAATTATACATTCATATCTCACAATTATATCCATATCTCATAACTATGAAACAGTAAATAATAATTATGAGATCATACACAATAAATAAAGACTTTTTTTTTTTTCTAAAATGCTTCCATATATGTATGTAACATTGATTGCCTGAACTCATACAGTCCGGGTTGTAATAATGACTAGGAGAATCTACTGAAGCAGTTAACATGCAATAAGTTATCAGATAACATATTATCAGGTTTACTTTGTGATCGGTCCATGTTATATTTCGTGATTTTGTCAATTATTTGTAAAAAAAAATACAATTATAATAATTATAATTACATATTTAACAATATACATAAACAGATTAAAAAAAATGAGTATTGTTGATATGGTAAAGTTTTCAGTAGGAACCAGTTCATTAGCACATTAAGGAGTAGAAAACTTGCATCAAAGTACAGTATGCTGTGGAACAACAGGATTCTGGGATCCACCTGTTGTTGATTATTTTCCTATAACAGCATGACTTATTCCTTGGCACACCGCATATCCAGTCATCTCTCACAGCCTTGTCTAAGCGAGAGTAAACACACCGTGTGAAAGTATAAACTGTCCTTTATTTGCATTTTCATCTCAAACAGAACGTAACACTCGTGTTCACACTGATGTACTGGATCTTATACACTCAGAATTATTCACTGTAATCCAGTGACTCATTTCAGTGCATCAAATACTCAAGTAGCGGTGATTCTTAAAGAAACAGAAGAGCAATGAATTACAGGAAAAACACTCATTCTATAGGAAAGATGCAGGGACGTATCCCGGGGTAGAAGTTTTAATGTTAGAATACGATTAGTTAAAGTTTGCAAAATAACATATTTATAGTAGTGATCTTACATTTTATATGAATGTGTTGCTTATTGAACAGTCAGTTCAATTCCTGTAGTTAGGAATACATTTTGTAATCAAGATGAAATATGTCAAATCTTTACAAATTCATTGGTGGTGTGTGTGTGTGTGTGTGTGTGTGTGTGTGTGTTCAGTTTACAACTGATTAGCAAAACATTTGTATTATACCAGATTCATCATTTTCTTATGATGTCCAGTACACACACACACACACACACACACACACACACACACACACTCCACCATAGACAACAGAACAGAGTGTCTCAAAAGTGTCCATACACTCGCCAAATGAACTCCCTTTCTTCAAAACATAACCTTTTTTTTTATTTTAATTTTTTTACAAGACCTCAGCTCCTTTATAAACACAGACACAGATTGTGCTCTGCATGTAGCTGCTTAATGATGTTCGTTTCCTATATGTATAGAGCTTTTCGCGACACCTGTGAAGCATTTCTTATCGCTCAGTGGCATGACGGCCCAGGTGTTTGGACGGACCGCGTCTGACCTGGGGTCAGAGGTCACGGCTCAGGCTGTGTGTGATGGCCGTGGCGAGGTGCTGCGGTGTGGGTTTCTGAGCCGTGCAGCTGGCGCTCACACCTGCTTCCTGTAGAGCCTGGGCCGTGGTGGGACCGATCGCTGCAAACTACAACACACACACACACACACACACACGCACACACACACATACCAATACCAACAATTACATTCATACAGTTGACCCCCCGAAATCCGCGAGGGTTTACGTTCCTAAAGCTCCGAAAACACTTTAATTTCACTTGAAGAATGTAAAGGTAAACCCGTGTACTGTACAGTACTGTACTGCTGTGTCTCCTGCTGTACTAGAATGTAAAATACTGATGTTACCCTTGTTTTCTTTGGTGTAGTTTAGCAATAAAACGTATGAAAAATTAGATATTGCCACGAAAAAAACATTCTAAAAATATTGGGCAGGATATTTGCGGTTTGCGTGAACAATTATTAGTTGGATTGATGATATGATATGAAAATGATATGGACCAGTTTTATTATACTCTAATCTAACACAAATGTTTTGACAAGATTAAGATTTCAAATTTAAAAGACCAAAAAATACACCGCTTACCACCTCACATTGATTATTTTCCTATAACAGCACATTCGGATGTGTTCTATTCCCCTTACAAGACAGCAATTGACCAAAAATTCATGTGTTTTTTATTTATTATTATGTTATTCAGAACATCTGGTGAATGAACTGTTGCTATGGAAATGTTATATTTATAGAAGCCTGTGAGGGTCAGAGCTGCTGTTAAGCAAATGAATCAACACCTTCTAGCCAATCAGAATTCAGGAGCTCGAGCAGGTGTGATGTTTCACCTTCATCTGCTTGAGTTTCTCTCCAGCGAGCTTCTTTACCAGCTCCAGACAAAACTTCACTCCAGACGGACTGAAGAAAGCGACGCTGGCTGGCACTCCCTGACACACACACACACACACACACACACACACACACACACATTAAACACTGTACATGATTAAAGCACTAATATACAGAAGTTCTCTATATATTTAAATATAGACACTTGTATATATGTCATTACATATTACATAAAAGCTCCAATTCTTTTGAAACAGGAAGTGTTGGTGAGTTTGACTGACACACAACAGCCAATAGCGTTCGAAACTCACCAAGCCACACCCCCTTTGAAGATTTCTCAAACATGTCCAAGTCTACTTTCTCAAACATGTCCAAGTCTACTGGTAAAGAGGTAATATTGTATTATAGAGGAGAAGACCCCTCCCCCACACACCCCAGGGGCGGAGCTTAAACATTATTTAGAGTATTAAATTGGACGAAAGAGGGAAAACCGTTCCTCACTCCTAAAGAGTAAGACAGGAGTGTAAAGGGTTAAAGCGGAGTGAGTGAGTGAGTGTGTGAGTGAGTGAGTGAGTGAGTGTGAGTGAGTGAGTTAATGTGTGAGAGAGTGAGTGAGTGAGCGAGAGAGTGAGTGGGTGAGTGAGTGAATGAGAGAGTGAGTGAGTGAGTGAATGTGTGAGTGAGTGAGTTAGTGAGTGTGTGAGTGAGAGAGTGAGTGAGTGTGTGAGTGAGTGAGTGAGTGTGTGAGTGAGAGAGTGAGTGAGTTAGTGTGTGAACGAGAGAGTGCCTGAGTGAGAGAGTGAGTGAGTGAGTGGGTGAGTGAGTGAATGAGAGAGTGAGTCAGTGAGTGTGTAAGTGTGTGAGTGAGTGAATGAGTGAGTGAATGAGAGAGTGAGTGAGTGAGTGAATGAGATAGTGAGTGAGTGAATGAGAGAGTGAGTGTGTGAGT
>JAQMYJ010000006.1:25693403-25703973 GCA_030014305.1 Clarias laeviceps | reverse complement strand
CTCAATCCTTTACCATAAACCTATGATAAAAATTATAGACCCTTCATTTCTTTGTAAGTGGACAAACTTAGAAAATCAAATACTTATTTCCCCCACTGTATATATACAGTATATACAAACAAAAGATTGTATGTGAATAATAAGTATTGCTAACCAAAAAAAAAGTCACAGTTTTAAAGACAGTGATATAAGAAAAGTTAAATTTTTATATAAATTATCATGACAATCCAAAGGATGAAAAAACCCTAACAAGGCACAGGTGCTACTTGGAAGTGGAAAGTCTGAACTTGGAATTATACAATTTTCAAGCTTGGTCTGTTTAATGCCACATTTAGTAGGAACTTGGAATTTTACAACACAGAACCTAGTCTAAGACTTTCCACCTTAGTGTTTCACTGTTTTGTCACGTTTCAGTTATCAAAATATTAACCAGCATTTAAATGATTTCAAATATAACCTCAATTGATGGCTTAAAACTCACTCTTAAATCATGCCATTATTTCTTTAATAAATATTCTTTAATAAATATTAAAGAATATTTAATAAATAAATATTCACTATCAGTGCCGCCATCACTGAATGTCAGAGCAGTCATAGCTCTAGAAAAACTCCGCTCTTAATCAGACGCTGGATGTTTCCCAGTTCCCACATAGTCATGAATGCTATATAAGCTACAAAGTGGATTTAATAAATAAATGAATTAATTAATTTATACAAATGTAATGAAATTGAAAAACTTCATTACAGAGTTGACACATCAACAGTGAGAACAGCCATGTTCACATGACATCACTTGGTGCCTTCTGCAATTGAGCTGACTTTTCCGTCTTCCTGAATTGATAGTTTTTTCTTTTGTTTTCAACAGTTGGAGGTCAGAAATATCGAAATGCGCACTTTTGACAAACACTGCATTAGTTACTGGAAGGGCGACAGGAAACTGAGACCATATAAGGAAAGTGAGAAAAACAAATGGGAAGTGTGTGTGAGGGGCAACGAGGACAGAATCAGAGCTGATGTGACAAGCAAGCAGGCACAAGTCAGCTGTCAATAATTAATATTGATTAGGAGACCTGGGTCAGTCCGTGCAGGGGGTCTGGGGGCAAAACGTCTTATTCTAGCATTCGTGATCAGTTCATCGCTCAGCTGAAATTCTGGACCTGCTGTTGTGAATAATCTTCATTTCCTATTCAGTACAGGTTTGGTCAATGATGAGATGATATCAAAACTTTCAGTGTTTTAAAAAAATGCTCTGCATCACAAATGTACGATGGAGTATTACGGCCAATATGACAGATTTTTTTAAAAGAGTTGGAAGGGAAGGGGCAGGGAATTTCTGAGTTTAAAACTCAGAAGTTTCAAGTTGTAAGTCGAAATTTCAGAGAATAAACTTGAAAGTTTTGAGAAAAAAACTTGAAGGTTTCGAGAAAAAAAAACACGTTTTGTGTATAAAACTCAAATCTGTGTTTTTTTCTCTCAAGGAAGGAAAACGGATATACACTTTGCAAGGTTGGGCAGACGTCACTTGTTTTGCATTATGTCTGAAGTGGAAGATCTAATCAAACGTTTCCCTTTGATTTAGCAACAAGGAAATACTTGTTAGTTTGTTAGTAGTTACATGTAAGTATGGTATTTTCTTCTGAACACTTGTGTAGAAAAGTGTATATGCCGTGTCCTTCCTTGATTAAAAAGTACCCCACAGATTTTTGATTTTTTAACACAAAACTTTCTAGTTTTTTCCTCGAAACTTTTGAGTTTTTTTCTCGAAACTTTAGTTTTTTTTCCTTGAAAAATTTCGAGTTTTTTCTCGAAAAGTTCGACTTACAACTTGAAACTTTTGAGCTGTAAACTCAAAAATTCCCTGCCCCTCTTTTTTTTATTATTATCATATTGGCTCTAATACAAATGAAGCCTGAACTCGGGTTAAATTTTAACCAGAGCACTACATTTGGTTAAACTGAAGCAGAATTCCTCAAGTATAAAACTGGAGTATAAAGTGGAGAATAATAAACATCAGAGAAATATGGATGCTTAGGACACAAACTGTGTGTGTGTGTGTGTGTAATACAGGGTGTATAACTCGTCCTGTGAGGAGCCTCTGATGATGCAGAGTGGACAGTTTCGCTGCTGCACTCTGGATAACATCCCTCTCATCAGGTAACTTTCTACTTATTAAAAAATATATATAATATCAATATAACTTAACATCATAAAACAGCATAAAAAAATAACCAAACACCATAGAAGAATAAATGAATGAATAAATTAATAGCTTCTAGACTTTGAATAAAAGGAGTTATACACAATATTTAGTTAAAGCATTAATATTTTTACAAAAAGTATTTTATTTCACAATACATGATTATAGTTTGTAGTTTAAATCTATTTAAATATTTATTAGTTATTTTTATTTAATAAATGTATTTGTTTCTTTATGTTTTCATTAATAAATTTATGTTTTAGATTTAGTTTTGTTTCATTATTTTTCATTTGATTACTTTTTTTTTTTTCGGTCCAAGTATTTTAGTTCAGACATCTTTTAATTATTAAATAAGTAGAAGACAAACACACACTGTATTCAGTTTTTTTATTATAATGAACATCATTTGGTTTCCACTCTGAATAAATTTATCTTTGAAGTAGCAAACATAAGTGAATTAAATATATTTTTATAAATCGAGTCAGTGTGCTTTTGTTTTTTCATCGCATTTTGTTTCTTTTATTAAATCTCTAATGTTTAAAGAGCTGAAGTGTCTGTAAAGTGGAAAACTCAAGGCTTGTACAGTATAAACACAAACTGGCACTACAGACTACATACAATTATTTCCTCATGCACACAACCATACAAAAATGAAATGTTTTTTCGTTGCACCTTTAATGTGCAGCATGAGTGCACATCTTGGGACAAATATGGTTTTCATTACATCAGCATTTTTATTTTCAAAAGTGAACTACATCAGTTTGAGCCATGCTTAGGAGTAAATTTACTCTCTCTCTCTCTCTCTCTCTCTCTCTCTCTCTTCTGTACAGTAAGTGTGGTGTGTTTCCTCCAGAGAGTTGCTGGTTTAGTCTCCTCTGCAGTATTGGATCCTTTATGAGTGAGTGACAGCATATTGAACTTTTGAAGTTGATTTCCATCCACTCGTTATCCACTTTATTAGGAACACCTGCACATTCATTCAATTCATTCAATTATCTAATCAGCTAATCATGTAGCTGCAACAGAATTCATCAAATAATGTGGATCCAAGTGAGATAATGTGTTCCAGACTTATGTGTGTGTGTGTGTGTGTGTGTGTGTGTAGTGATGTTGATCGGTCTGATCCGCTACGCCCAGGTGTTGGAGCAGCAGAAGCAGGACAGTGTGTTGAACATGATGGGGCTCTGCTCAGGCTCGCTCTGCGCTGCAGGACTCAGCATGCTGGGAAACTTCCAGGTACGGAAGCTTTAAAGGGACATTTTTTAATCACTGGGACTAGTGGGGCAGGATGAGTTTCACCCTGGAGGAATATCACTAATATCAGTATTGATGGGTTTATCTGTCTTTTAGTTAATCCATCTGTTTTTACCTCCTTCTGCATCTGGAAAATGTTTTCTGTCTGTCTGTCTGGTCATTTACCTGTCTGTCTGTCTGTCTGGTTATCCACCTGTCTGTCTGTCTGTCTGTCTGTCTGTCTGGTTATCCACCTGTCTGTTTGTGTCTGTGTCTGTTCCCCCCCCCCTTTCTTTCGGGGGGTATATTTATGTGGCAGGGTATGGTACTGTATGTGGGGAATACTAACTTTAAAAAAATTTAATTTTGTAAATCCAATGGTGTTACAAAACAAACGTTGCCAACATTTTGACAAGGAGAAATTGTTAGCAGAATACTAATACTACTGAATTTTGTGTGTGTGTGTGTGTGTGTGTGTGTTGCAGGTAGACTTTGCTAAGGTGGTGCACTATGTGGGAGTGATTCTGGCCTTCCCAACCAGTTTGCTGTTCGTGTGTGTGCAGACAATTGTGACTTACCGTCTGGCAAAAACGCGCGCACACTGCCAAACCGCCCACCTCCGACTCACCCTCAGTCTGCTCGCCTTGATCACACTCCTTCTCTGTATCCTTGACTGAAAAACAGAGAGAGAGAGAGACAGAGAGTCTCCTCTAAATAATGTGTATCATGACTCGCATTCTAGCTCCAGTTAAATCTCTGGTTTTTAGGATACACAGCTGATCTATACCCCTTAACCCTCTGTGCTCCAGGTGCCGTGTTCTTCCTGCAGGACAGCTTCACCCTGCAGCACGCCGCCGCTGTGTGTGAGTGGCTCTTCGTCATCACCGTGCTGCTTTTCTACGCCACGTTTGTTATGGAGTTTTGCTCAGTGTCTGAAAACACTTTGGTGGTTCTGATCCAGAGAGGGAAGCTCCAGGGTCTTTCTCAGAACCAGTGTAAGGAAGAGAAAGCTTGATCGGTCAGTCGGTTTTAGGACTCGGATTAACATATCAGTGAGGGATGAAGGTTAATGAATAAATACTCTGACTGTATGGATCAGCTGTTTCTGTCCAAACATCTTCAAATGGACTGCACAAGCCTTGGCTCTATGATGAAGTGCGAGATTCCCCTGAATGAAAGCACTGAAAGGAACAAGGTGCGATTCTTTATATTTAATACACAGTACAATGTTATGTATCATATTCTTTACGTAATATTTTTTTGTGTAAAATCTTTTATGAACAATAAATGTGTATTGCTATATCCTGGGAAAGTCTGTTTATTATTTTTGCTTATAACAAAGCCACTCAGCCCCTTTTTCTATGGTGTTCCACATCATTTGTGTTTTATTAATGCAGTACATCTCACATTCCCAGTAAAACTCACGGCTTCTTACTAACATACATCCATTGCAGCAATGTCCATTTTTGTATTTTTCCATATAAAGTCCAAGTGAAAGAGTCTTAAGCCTTGAGTGTAATCAATTGTAATAAAAAGGGCGCCACCTGCTGGGGAAATAATATATTTACAAAATCCAGATAATAAACTGAATGAGCTATGCAGCTAGTAACCTCTGCTGAAGATAAACAGTTTTTTTTCTTCTTCTCTGAGGCATTAAAATGAGGAGGATTTTGCAAAATAACAAAGAATCTTACTTTGGAAATTCTGAAGTATACACTCACTGACTCAGTCATCGTCTATATCGATTTATCCCGTGTACAGGGTCACGGGGCCTGGAGCCTATCTGGAGCATGAAGCGTGGTACACCCTGAATGGAATGCCAATCCATTGGCTGGCACACACACACACACACACACACACTACAGGTTATTAGGGAACGCCAATCAGCCTAATCTGTTTGTTTTTGGACTGCGGGAGGAAACCGGAGTACCTGGAGGGAACCCACCAATCACAGGGAGCACGTCATGCACACAGACCCCAGGAATCAAACCCTGACCCTGGAGGTGTGAGGCAACAGTGCTAACCCACTAAGCCACTCTGAAGTAAACATCTGTTTATAAAATGACCAGCAGAAGTCAGATATAAGCCTGGAATCACATGTTATAGATTCATTGATGATTTATTGATAATTTGTATTAATTTTAGAGTCAGGCTTAGTTTGGAAAAATTAAAGGAAGTTTGTTCTCCTTCTAACCATGAGCTGTGAGGTCTGATAAAGGCTCCTGCTGCCGTCATTTTATAAATTTCATTCAAATTTTCTTGCATTTCCAATTAACCCTGTTCTGGTAAGATGTCAGGTCAGCACTGATATAAGATACAGATGCTTGTGATAATATTTAGTTTTTCTCATTTTCTCCTAAGGTTTATCTACCAGATATGAAATCAGTATTTAAGCAAAATTATATATATATATTTCCTGATGCGGTTAAGTGTGATAATCACTTCATCTTTAATTAAGGGAGCTATTCAGCTTTGCCTTTTACTGCTGCACGTGATGTCTGGAGGGAAGAACTGAATGGAAATATAAATAACTTTATGGTCACTAAAAGGGGATGGAAGATTATTTACTGACTAATTGATTCATTTCTAAGCTCTTATTTATTTATTTATTTTTGGGAAGCAGACACAAGTCTAAGCGACATGGACGTGAATGTTCCTGCAGAGCGCGACAACGCGACAGACGTGACGTCACTAACGCGCCTCTGCAGGAACTCCCGGTGTTTGGGCCGGAAGTGTTGCTTTTGTTCCTGACGGAAGATTAGCCGTGTTGCACGGTTACCATGGTAACGGAAAACACTCACCGGAACAAAAAAAGAGAGACGCGAACAGTTTTTAAATATATATATATATGTCTATGTGTTTCCACAGCAGGTAAAAACTTTTACATTTTCCGTTACATGTTTTTATTTTTACAAAAAATATCTCAGATTTTTAACAAAACATTTGTTAAGTGAGTGATAATACAGGAGGTCAGACTGGCGGGGTTCAGCTCAATTAAAGTCTAAATAACGTCAAGTTATATCATGTCTAATCATATTGTTAAACATATTTATAGTCATTATTAATAATATTTCTTATTATAAAGAATAAGCTTGTCTGTTTGGTTGTTTGTCTGTTTGTTTATTTGTTTGTTTGTTCAGTTACTTAGCTATTTACCCTCAAAAACCAAGTGGCACCGATACGTGCTGGCAAAAAAAAGGGCTTATATGGAAGCCTTGCTGGTGTGTGTGTGTGTGTGTGTGTGTGTGTGTGTGTGTCAACGGCGAGGCTTCAGACTTGTACAGTATTTGGGTTTTCTGATATGTCAGTTAGAATGAAAAAGTGATCATTACTTTTATAACATGTAAATTTTACCACTACCGGACTATAGGAATGATGCCGCAAAAATTTGGGACTCTCAAAATGAGCTTATTATTATTATTATTATTATTATTATTATTATTATTTGGTCACAGAAACAACCAAAAACAACAATAAAAACACGTGATCACGCGGCGTGTATCTGTGCTATTTCTTTGCATATGTGACACATTATCTGATTTTTTGCTCAGTCATGTTAGTGAAGTCAGTTAAAATAAATTAAAATTAAGTTGATCATATTGCCTATTTTGTGCTGAATACATCACTATATTGCAGAATCCTGAGCCCTATATGTTTACAGCAGAACAAATAAAGTCTAAAATGCTCTGAGTTTTAAGCGCTACCTTTACCTATATTTATTAATAATTAGTTTGCAAACTAGGTGTGTGTGCGTGTGCGTGTGCAGATTTTTTTTCCAGTAAAGTTTGATGTTTCCTTCCTGTCAGGATGGACTCTGAGTACCTGAAAACGAATTTGGGTAAATGTTTGGTGGAGGCTCTGGCAGAAGTGGTGGAGCAGAGACCCATGGATCCCATCGAGTTTCTCGCTCATTACCTCTACAAACACAAAGAAAACACGGAGTACGCAGAAAAGGTCAAGAGGATGAAGTTTACATCCATATGTCTGCTTTTACACCTTTAATAGACCTACCATATTCCACACAACCAGTGCATTTAAATCTAAATGGTGCATAGGTTTTATTATTTCATGGGCTTAGAGTGTCATAAAGCGTAGAGGGCGCTGTTTCAATGTTTCAATGACCAGCCTAAAAAAAGATTCTACAACCATGTGGACTTTAACAGAATTGAAAGAATATACTGCCAGTCTCTGTTGTATCACTAGGGGCAAAAGAAAGCGATAAACTCAGAGCCTTGAATTTCATGATGACTTTCGTCTTTGCGTTTGTTCAGAAAGCTGCATATGAGAAGCAGGTGCAGGAGGAGGCGCAGAAAGCCAAAGAGGAGGCCGAGCATCAGAAACAGCTGAAGGAGGAGGAAGAGAAACTACAAGCTGCACGGGAGGTGAGAGATGAATGGAGGATGAGAGGTTCAGATTAAAGGAGATTAAAGGAAACACTGGTGGTGTTGATGGTGGTGAGGGTGATGGCTATGCCGATGGTGAGGGTAGCGATGATGGTGAGGGTGGGGGTAGCGATGATGGTGAGGGTGGGGGTAGTGATGATGGTGAGGGTGATGGCTATGGCGATGGTGAGGGTAGCGATGATGGTGAGGGTGGGGGTAGTGATGATGGTGTTGGTTGTAGTGGAGAAGGTGATGGTGGTGGTGATAGTGATGAGGGTTGGAGTAGTAATGATGGTATTAGTTGTTGAGGTGGTGATGGGGCAATAGTGTTGGTGGTAGGTGTTGAGATAATAGTTATGGTGAGGGTCAGGGTAGTAATGATGGTGAAAGTGGTGGGGTAGGGGTGATGCCGTTGGTGAAAGTGTTTTTATTAATCATGGTGATAATGATAGGGGTGATGTAGATGGTAAGGGTGGGGACAGTAATGAAAAAGGTAATGGTAATGGTGCTGTTAAGGGTGATAATGGTGGTGGTGGTTGGGTTGGGTTTTCTGGAGATGGTAGTGATTATAGGGACAGGGATGATGGAGGTAGTGATGGTGGTGGTGGTGGTGGGCATAGGGTTGGGTGTGGTGGTGATTGTGGTGGTGTTGGTGATAGGACTGGGGATGATGGTGGTGGAGAGAGGGTTGGAGATTATGGTGGTGGTGATGGTTAGGGTCATAGTGGTGGTGCTTCCTTCTTTCCACTTCACAAGACAGTGCTTCTCTTAAATTTGGCTTTTACATTACAACAGTTTTAGCTCCGTCTCGTTCAAAAGATTTTTTTTTCACTCTGTAAGTCTAAAACATACCTTCTGTAATTAAGGTGTTTATTTCTGCTCACATCAACCTTCACTCTTGTTTTTTCATCTCCACCAATTTAGCAACAAGCTGAATCTGAAGCAGCAGAACCTGCAGAGAACCTCCAAGAACCTCCTGTGCAGCCTGAGGCAGAAAAACCAGATGTGCCATCCGAAGCTGAGACAACGGCAGAGGCACCAGACGAAGAGGTGAGGCATCTAAAGCGTATCACTGGTCAAGAACGTTGATGAGAACACACATGCAGAGCAGGCAATAGGATGAGAATTTTTGGAGAAGCAAAACAAATGAGAATGTGACATACAAATTGGTATTTCATTGAGGATTGAGTTGTAATGATGATTTTTAGAAATATTTTTAAGACTCTGCTGCCCCCTGGTGGCTCGGAGACCCGAAGTCTAATGTTTAGTGTCCCGCTTATGGTGTAGGTACCATTTTGATCTTAACAATGTGAGACCATTGGCTTCAGGTTATGTCAAAATCGGAACAACATCATGTTAAACTGATGCTCTACGTTGATTTTTAGCTACATTAACCTTGTAGCTCCGGTGCAAAACTAAAAGTTAGTAAAGAATCTCATAGACCACATGTAAAGGTAAAGGAGCATTGCATCATGCATTATCCCTTCTTCTTCTCTTTATATTTTTACACCAACCTCTCAGCCACGTCATAATGAGGCATCAGTGGAGGGTAAAAAAAGTCCTAAATGGATGTAATAACTTTCTGAACACTGTAAAAGAGGAAAAAAAAGCTGCTTGTGTGTTCCCCTCCAGGATGTAAAGGCAGATGTAGAGAGTGCGCCCTCTAGAGACGCAAATGAGGACACAACAGAGGAACCAGAGCAGGTCAGTACATAAACCAAGGAAAGATGATTGTGAATGATCCTAAAATGATGCTTTTTTTTACATCCATATATTATTATTATTATTATTATTATTATTATTATTATTATCATTATTATTGAAGGATACAGAAGACGTGAATCCTCCGGAGGTGGACGGTACAGCTGCAGAGAGCACAGACGACACACCAAAAGATCCTGAAGAATCCGAGAGCGAGACGCAACCGAGTCAAAGTCAAGCAGAAGAGGAGGTGAGGACAGAAGACGTCTCAATTCAAGATTCAATTCAAGATTCAAAGAACTTTATTAAACCCAGAGGGAAATTGCTTTGTCTTGGTTATACAGTTGCTTTGATTAATTTACAGGGAAGAAAGGAAAAAATTAGATTGGACAGGTAAAAAAAAATTCAATTAAAGAAATAAAAATTTAAAGAAACATAACAATAAATAGTAGTAAAAATAGAATTAAATATAGCACACGAAGTAAGTTACATATTACACTTGAAATGTAGTGTAAGTGAAAAGAAATATTGCAAATGTATTGGTAATCAGATATTGCACTTAGAACTTATCTTGCGTTGTGGGAACAGTAGTGTCATAAAGTATTATTGAACAGTAACTACTGACAGTCCCTGTCCCATAGTGAAAACGTTACAGAGATGAGTTATATCATTTTATGGTCATTGTAGAACATCTGGTCACATGATCAGTCTCTGGCTGAAGTTGCTCCTCTGGTCAGTGAGAACTCTGTATAGCCAGTGAGAAGGATTGTTCAAGATTGTGTGTATTTTGGACAGAATCCTCCTCCTTGCCACGACATCAACAGAGTCCAGGTCCAAGCCCAGGACAGATCCGGCCCTTTTAATGACCTTGTCCAGTCTGTTTCTGTCTACCGCTTTCACGTTACAGCCCCAACAGACCACATCATAGAAAACGACACTCAGATTCGTAAAACATCCGAAGAATGGTATTACAGATGTTGAAATTCAATTCAATTCAATTTTATTTGTATAGCGCTTTTAACAATTGTCATTGTCGCAAAGCAGCTTTACACAATCA
>JAQMYJ010000006.1:25559641-25570220 GCA_030014305.1 Clarias laeviceps | reverse complement strand
CAAAACTTCATCTTTATCTGATCGACTTTTTCCATTTCTCATCTGTGATTCTCTCTCCGATTACTGAACAGGGAGTGTAAAGAAGGACAACTTGGTGTAAACAAGGCGTAAATACTCAACCTTACAGAATGTGATTTCTTTATTAATAAGTTAGACAGAGATTCTGCTGTACAGAGAGACAGACAGACATGTACGTGGGGCTTCAACCTCAAATAATAATAATAATAATAATAATAATATCACTGATTACATTAAAGATCAGCAGAGTATTTTTTGCTTTAACTTTTTACTGTTTCTACAAACTCTTTAACCGTCAACGATCTGTACTTCTAGTAAAGAAACCAGGCTTATGTGTGCGAGCCGTGACATTTAAATGATCGACAAGTTAAACAGCATTTTAGTGTATTAGATACTTCTAGTAGTTTTTACATTTCGAAGAAATCTAGCTTGAATCAAATTGAATCAAAATCGATAGTCTGGCTCTGAGGTAGTTGTATGGAATGATCTCAATATAAATACACCATGTTCCTGCAAGAACCTAGTGTGTGTAACATATCTGAAGAAACAGCATCATGAGGACTAAAGAGCGATCAAACCTAATCCAGGATGAGTTTCTGGAAAAGATCTATCAGGGATGGAGTTAAAATCAGACACGACGTGGACATAAAGCCGGTGAGAGAGGAAGAAGAAGCAACCAAGGGGCTGAGGGTCACCCTGAACATGATGATGCTACCACCACCACCAAGCGTCACAGCTGTTCTCAGCCTGGCGAGCAGTCCTGGGTTTCTGTGATGTGTTTGCGCTTTGTGCCAAGTCCAAAAAGTACAATTTCATTTTTCATCTCATCCAACCAGAAAACATTTTACACAGGTTTCATCCAACATGCTTTTTTGGAAGAATGCGCTATAACTCTCCCATAAATCCCAGCGCTGTAGCGCGTCCAGACTGTTGTTGTCCTGTCGACAGGTTCTCCCGTCTGAGCCGTGGATCTCTCCGGCTTTTCCACAGTTACCCTTGGCCTTGATACTAAAGGAGTTCTTAGGTACTTGATTTTTATTTTATGTTTTTTACTTTTAGAAATCATCATGGGACTCAGCAGTTTTGTGGATGGATGTGTGTGTGTGTGTGAGTGTGTATATGTGTGCGTGTGCTCTGAAGCCCTCAGCTGGACGCTGGACGTAGAGCTCGTCTCCAGGATCCACACTGTGCTCCCATTTTTCTTCCCCTGGCCTCCGTCCCGCTCCTTCTCTTCCCTTCGGAAAGTACACTTTAATATGTGATGGTGATCTATTAGAAAATAATAACGAACAGGGATATAAAAGCCTGATGGATGAGTGTCGGGTTGCCCTGAGACGTGCGGTGCGGTCGCCGCGCTCCTCTCTCGCTTTCTCCACACACTTTAACAAACAGTCTGGAAGCATCAGCAAACCACCAGCCTGATAGAATGAGACTGTGGCATACGGGGTGTGTGTGTGCACGCGTACGTGTGTGTTAAACTCCAGCCAAACCTGTTCCCATAGTAACCCACAATGTTGCTCATATTTAATACTTGCTAATTGGACTACCATCATAGCTTATCAGTTTTGAACCACAGTGTGATTGACGAGAATTTATTTAGACGTGACCTCACAGCCTGAGCTTGTGCCTAGCTCCGCCCACAAATAAATTCAGTGCTGAGAGTTGGCTAACTACTTAGCTAACCAGCTTGATACCAGTTGTTGATCAGCCAGGTCGCATTTTGAACGAGATTGTCCTCAGGTTTGCATTTCTAACTACATCACAACTTATTTGTCAGCAGGCGAACATATGGTTACCATGACAACCACAAATATATATATATTTTTTTAAATAGTTTTTTTTTTTTTTTTTTTGTAATTTGATAAGTCAGCTAGCGAATTAGCATAGCATGCAGGTTGGAGGTTCTGCAGTCTGGTGGCCAGAGATCAACTTATTTAGACATGTGCGACATTACAAACCAAACTCGTGTGTAGCTCCGCCCATAAATTTGTTTAGTATTTAAGAGCTGAAAGTAGGCTAACTACTAGAGATGAGGGGAAAAAAAATTAGCTATGAACCATAATTCTCGTGTGTGCTGATTCACGTATCGGCACATTGACTCCAAAATCTATTATTATTATTATTTTTTTGAACTATTTTTACATTTATAATAGAGATGAAGCGGTCGATCGGTCAGTGACAAGTGTCAAAACTCCACGACATCGCAACATCGACGCCACCCAACCCGCGCGAGACTTTGGAGGCGTTTGTGGCGGTAAAATGGGGTCGTTTCTTTATAATCCTACAGGTGGCGCCCTCTGAACTAGAGACACCCCATGTCACATGTCATCCCATGTGGTGGTCATGAATTATTTGCCAAGTTTGTTTAGAAATAATAATTATGGCGGAGGACAGAGATTTGCGCTGCTCAGTAACAATGTAGCTTTGTGTTGAATTACATTTGAAGTTAAATGTTAAACTGTGTTGTAGTTTGTATTGTTTAAATGCTGCGCTTGGTTTTTAAGTTTGAAAACTGATGTTATAAGGAACGAGCTACATTTAATTACTCATTAAACTTTTTTTAAAGGTTTAAAATTGTAACAAAGTTGTGAAATATGTAATATCGAATCAGGATATTTATAAAATCATGATAATTATAGAATCGCGGTTTTATTCTAATCGGCACTGAGGTATCGAGATAACGTTGTATCGGTAGGTGACTTCTGATTACCATTCCTACTAACTTTTTACCACCCAACTAGTTCCTACTATATTTCAATATCTGAGTCAATCCGCATCCATTATTTTGCGACCACAATTATAGAAAATAGTTTGAATCAATATTATTAGCCGTGTGACCTACTGTAGCTACTTATCATAGCATGCGGGTTCAGTCTTCTCGTTGCCTGTTGTGTCGATCTTTTGTATAGGATGTGAGAGTTTATTAAGATGCAACATCGCAAACGTAGCTTGTATCTGGCCCCACCCCCAAACTACTTGAAAAAGAGGAGGGGCCATGTCTTTCCTGGAGGCGGAGCTAATTTAATGAGTCTGAATAAAAAGCGTAAATTGAAGAAGGTAGCCTGAATTGTCTTTTGTTATAGGACCCAAAATTTTTACTTATAATATTTCAGCCTTGACACACACACACACACACACACACACACACACACACACACACACACTGGGTTGTAGCTTCTGTCTACATGGCAGGAAACTAGGATTTAATTGTCAAAACCTAGCATAACGTTGATCAAGGAGCGCTGGCATCGCATTGTTTTCCTTTCCTTCTCCTTCCCTCGCTGACTCGAGCACTTCATCCTGTCGTCTTTCTCTCGTCCGCGTCCAGCAACTCATCGGGATTGTTTGAGATGCCGGTGTTTGGGTTGGAGTTTAGCTTTCTGATGGTTTTTAATTGCACTCGGTTGAGTTTTTTTGGCCCTCACACCGTCCGGAAAGGAAAAAAGCGCTCGGACGAACGACGCTGATGTATTTCCCGTCAGCCCTCGTGTTTCCTGCCGGTGGTTTGGAGGTGAGCCGGTTTGGAACGAAGGTTGCACTGATGATCCTGACATCCCTGTGATTTGTTTTCTGAAGCGGTGCAAGAAAACATTCGGGTAAGTACTTGACCTGAGTGACGGGGTTGGTGGGAGGTTGGAGGGGCGGAGTCAGGACAGCAGGATATCGTGGAGCTCTTTTGTTCATTTGCATATTCATAAACGTAGGTCTTGGTAATGAGTTGATCGCTTTAGTCGCTTCCTTACATGATACAATCTGATTGCGGTATTTGGTTTTGGGTTTACTGCAGTCCAATTCTACTGTATTTATTATCGCTTGATCGATTTCTTGAACGGATCCTGTGAATAAAACACTCGAGGATGTGCTGTTAAAGGAAACTAATCAACAATTAAAATCATGTGATTTTTATCAATCAAGTCAATTCAGTGAGGCTTTTATTGTCATTTCAACCATATACAGTTCAGGACACAGTGACACGGAAACAATGTTCCTCCGTTTGTCAAGGTCCTACATATTGTACAACATTAATTAACATCATAAATTAACAAAACTAGCTAATACGAAACCTAATAATTTAACCAGCTAAGACAACAAATTAACACCATAAATGAACAAAACTATTCAAGAACTATACTAAAAAACAAAAAGTGCACTTGTGCGTCTGCAAGCGAAAGTAACACAACTTTTTAAGTCACAATCTTTCCACAAGTTTTCGATTCTAAATTTTGATTCTGATTCACATTTTTTAAATTATTTAAAGCAAATTTAATTTCTTTAAGGTTACAATTAATTTAAAGAAATTATTTTGAAATTTTAAAAGGTCTAATGTTTTTTTTAAAGTTTCATTCAATTTGTTTAACTTAAAATTCAATTTAAACAAATTATTTAGAAAAGTAAAAAAATGAAATTGTGGAGTTCCTTAAAAATGTCCCACACTTTCTTGTAGAAAATACAAACCACACCTATCTCCTATAAATACTCGCGTTTTGTGAAATTATAGCTGCTTCTTCTTTGAGTTAATGGAGCAGTTGATGCAATACCACCACCTACTGGGCTGGAGTGTGGAGCAGAAGATTAAAAGGAATAAAAAGCTTTTTTTTTTCCCCATCGCTTTCTACAAGACATGGTGTTTAAACAATCATTAAGTTACACAGTTCAGTCCTTAGTAGAAATAGTTTGTGGAATTTTTAAGAACTTAAAATGAATAAATATAACATCTTGAAACAAAATCAGACAGTAAACATCAGTGCGATCAAATCAGAAATTCTCTCTGATTCACAGCTTCACCGTAAAGCTGATCTATAAAACACAAGAGATTTAAACCTCACTTTAACCGACGTGATGGTGAGAGGAGCTCGGAGGGGAATCGGCGTCCCCGTGACGCGAGCGTCTCCACGGCTGAGGTTTTATTAACCGTGTTAAAGTTTACCGAGTTATTCTGAGCCCGCGCTTCTCTCCAATCACAATAACCGCTAACACGGCATCGTTAAACAGATAAAGCGCTCACGTACAGACGGCCTGGAGAGAAAGTGAGAGAGACGTGGAAATATGGAGAGGGACAGAAAAGGAGGGGGAGAGTGAGGGGAAAACAAGCTAAAGTGAGACGGATAAAAAGCAAGACTGACCGAGAGGGAGAGACAGAAAACAAAGATGCGACAGAGGGCAAGAAATGAGAGAGAGAGAGAAATGAGAATGAGAGCCTGAAGGAGAGACACACCAATAGATAGAGCAAGATAAGGGTAAAGAAAGAGAAAGACAAACGAAGAGCAAGACAGGAACGAGACAAAGAGAGATCTGAGATCCACACAGAGAAAGAGAGAGAGAGAGCGAGATCACAAAGACGGAGGGATGTGGTGAAAAAGACAGAAAGAAAGAGATGGGGAGAATCAGAGGGAGTGAGAAGACATGGTGAAAGAGACGGGCGGAGTGAGACAGGAATAGAGACACTGAAAGAGGACTTGCAGAAAGCTTTGGGAACAGGTTCTCTACCAGATAAACTGTGTGTGTCAGTGTGTGCGTGTTTCTCGATGTGTGTGTGTGTGTGTGTGTGTGTGTCAGCAAGAGAGTATGTGAAACAGGTGTGTGGTTAGGTGTTGGTGTTCTCTGCAGCGGACGGATGGAGAGATCAGACAGGTACAGGCAGAGACGGATCAGACAGGGACTGATGGAGAGAGGGAGTGGGCGGGGACAGGAGCGGAGAGAAAGAAGGAGATCGAGTGGGCGGGGACGGGTGGAGAGAGGGAGCGCACAGGGGACGGTAGAGGAAATACAGGGATAGAACAGAACCAGATGAATTAATTTTTTTTCCCCAGCTGACAGTAGCCTAGAATTTTCCACTGCAGTGAAAAGAATTCTGATCATCTGGGATCCGGGGACAGAACGAGGGAATGATGGAGAAAGAGGAGGAGTGTTAGCAGTGGCTTGTGCTTTAGGAGGAATTTATTGATTTCCAGCAGTTTGTTCTCCTCCCTTCATATCTCTCTCTCTGTCTCTCTCTCTCAGGAATACATTAGTGTAATATAAGGATTTGTTGCCACTGGATGATCTCCCTGTTTCCACTTACATCAGAAAGAAAATTTCCACTTTATTTGAGTGAAGGCCAAGAGGGGTGTGTGTGTGGGGGGGGGGGGGGCGACGTACTGTATAGACGGAGTGAGAGAGAAGAAATTTGAACTTATTCGCGTTATGTTTTTACGTCTCTCATTCAGACGTATAATGATGGCCTCCTCGTTCCAAAACACACACACGCGGCTCTCAACAGGTAGCACGTGCGAATGTACTCGATGAAGACGTTTCCACATGTGGAGAAATCCTTGTGAGTAAGAACTGAAATAGCGAGATCTTGATCTAACAGCTAAATGAAGTGACTGAGATTAAATATTGTAAAATTGTTTTAAAAAAAATTTTTTTTAGCCACGCCCCCTTGTTTGATTGATACGGTTCCTTTTTGTTACAGAACTACAGTCAGATAAAAACATGTCCTTGTACAAGCTGCTAAAGGACCCCATGCTGTTCTTAATAAAAATGTCCCAAAGGAGCATGATGCGCTTGTTTTCGTCCATTAACGGACTTTTTAATTCCTTACAGTTCATCAGTTGTCTCTCTTTTCTGAACCCTTTAAAGTCCTGTGTAGAACCCTACAGAAGGATTTCAGTTAGAACTCTTCTTTAAGGCCAAGAACTTTATTTTATCATTATTTAATAGTTGATGAGCTCTTGAAGGTTAAAGGATCCATGTTTTTTTCAAAATCAATTCTTAGTCATGTTCAGACATTCAGATGTTCAAACAAACAGAAGAAGATTTTTGTATCGCCCAGAGATTACACAAGCCAATTAGATTTCCCTCCATAATGTGACATCATATAAGAAGAGCCCCTCCCCCAGCTTGTTGTACAGCTTTGAATTTTTCTGAGGGGTGTGGCTTAGCAGTATCTCATTTACATAAAGACATTGAGAGCGATTGAAATTAAGATAGTTTGAGGTATGAAAAAAAATACATCATCAGACGGATATTTTACATACACACGTACAATATACCGGACTTTAGACTTTATTTTATACATATATAATTGTAAATATTGGTATCTGGTGCACTGCAGTATCTGTTCTTTGTACAATACACGTGAGCTACTTCCGCGATTTGTTTGCATCTACGAATGTTTATAGAACCGCGATCCGTTCGTATCTGCGGAAATTTGTACCTCGAATGTTTGTAAGTCGGGGACTACCTGTAGTAACTTGTGGACACAGTATGTTTCCGTGGTGCCACAATGTGAATGAAGCTTGAAACTCGCTCTCTTTCATGATGCAAAGACTGTAAACTTATTTACGCTGGAGACTCCTTTCATAAATGATGAGTAAATATAATTTCATCAGTGATTTACACAAAATTACAACAATTAGTTAGAATGATCGCATTTATTTTAAACCAACATATAATTCGAAAACAGCAGCACTTTTGTGGCCTGTGATTGGCCAGTTGTTGTCATGTGATCACTATAAGGATGATCAGTTCATGTGTCTTTGTATTGTTTCTTCATTATAGTAAAAACAAAACGTTTTTACTGTAGAGACACTTACTATCATGATGTAATCTGGAGTTCGTGCACTTCACCCCGACATAGGTTTGTACGACGGTGAACTCCGGGTTCCTCTGGTGATCCTCAGAGTCTGCTCTGAGAAACCATGTATATGTTTTAGAAACAATGCTAAAGAATGAAAAAAAAAATACTTTATAAACTTTCTATAAATGCCTCAGCCTTTAAGTAAACTTGAGGACAGAGTGTCCATGACAAAGTGTGAAATCTGGAAAAGTGAGATTAATGTTGGAAAATTCTGTGCACGTGTGTGTGTGTGTGTGTGTGTGTGTGAGTGAGTGAGAGAGAAAACATCAGACAGCGGAGTAATGAAACCTCAGAGATTTAAATTTTTTCCAGTTTTGAGTTCCTGGAAAAACAGGAAGTAGTGAAACAAAAGAAGGAAGTGAGGTGTATTCTGGAACAGGTCACTGGTCTACTCTTGAGATGAACCCTCACTCTGTATACAGTGTCTGCATCTTCTAGTCAGGTTCGGTGTTGATTATTTTTAATGCCTTAACTTGCTTGGAAGGTTTTCAAGCATGAAGGTTTCCATCAAAACAAGACCGTGAATTAACTTAATAGATTTCTATGAGTGCAGATGTCTATTGTGGGCGTTTACTCTAAGTCTAGGGTTTTTAGTTCTGATGAAAAAGATGTAGTCGTCAAAATAAACCTGTTACATTATACATTTTTTATTGTTGTTAATAATGTCTTAATGATGAGTAGTATTTTAAGCGAAATCAGTGTGAAAGTCTTTGCTCTTTGGGATGATCGCAGCCTTAATAAGCCGAATTGAAGACTTTAGGAGAAGAAGAGGAGTGAGTCTGGAGTCAGTGCATCAAGAGCCACCACTTAGGAAACTGGCTACAACTGTGGCATTCCTACTGGTATCCAACCACTCCTGAACCAGAGACAACGTCAGATGTGTCTTACCTGAGATAAGGAGAAAAAGAACCGGACCGGTCCAAAGTCCTCTTTTTTTTCTTTTTTTGGATGAAAGTAAATTTTGCATTTAATTTGGTAATCTAGCTCTAGTCTAGAGAAAGAGAGAATCCATGTTGCTTGAGGTCCAGTGTGAGGTTTCCACACAGTCTGTAATGGTTTGAGGTGCCATGTCATCTGCTGGTGATTGTCCAGGATGTTTTATCAAGTCCAAAGTCAATGCAGGAGATCCATCAGGAGATTTTAGAGCACTTCATGCCTCCGTCTGCTGATGAGCTTTATGAAGATTTCATGCTGATTTCATTTTCCACTAGGACTTGGCACCTTCCCACAGTGCCAAAACAACCCCTAACTGGTTTGCTGACTTTGATATTACTGTGACTGATTGGCGAGCCAACTCACCTGACCTGGACCCTATAGAGAATCTCTGGCCTGGGAGGTGAGAAACACCCGAACCAACTAATACAGATGAGCTGAAGGCTGCTATCAAAGCAACCCGGTCTTTTATAAATAACAAATAACACCTCAGCAGGGTCACAGGATAATTGCCTTCATTTCTCGCCACATTGATGTGTAAATTCATACTTCTAAAGTGAACCCCACCCCCCCCCCCCCCCCCACCAGAAGTATTGAATATAACTTTTGGGAATTTCTTAATTTTTTCTTAATCCTCTTTGATTGATATCGGGAAATGTTCTAAAATTTGAAATATATGAATTTTTGATTTTGACGAGCTGCAAGTTGTAATCATTGAAATAAAAAGAGTTTCACATATATTTCACTTTACATTTTATGTATCTACTATACTATATTATATATATGATGTATTACATTTTAAATACAATTCTGAAACAAAGTTAACTTTTTCACAAAACTTTTTTTAATAGTTTTATTTTTCTTTTTTTCCTGAACCTTGTATTTATTATTTTAACAATCATGATTAAATAATTTGTTTTATTTTTAAAAGTACGGTGTGTGTGTGTGTGTGTGTGTGTGTGTGTGTGTGTGTGTGTGTGTGTGTGTGTGTGTGCGCACTGACAGAGTATTTCCTGTACTTCCTGTGCAGGTCTGTACGAGCTGTTGTCAGCGCTGCCGTCTCAGCTCCAGATGTACGTAAAGAGTGCAGATGATCGCTCTTTTCTTCACACCATGTTCAGCGCCCGGAGCCTGCACACACTCGTCAAGGTGAGTGTCTACCTGTCCTCTGTGTGTGTGTGTGAGTGTGTGTGTGTGTGCAATCTCAGTCTTTGAGATTGGTAAAATAATGATGAAGCATATTAATGCGAGATTATCTCTATGGAATAAATGTTTTCTTTGTGATAAATTCAGTTACACTACACTAGAACTTATTCATATTTTTTAACACCACAACAAATTGGAAACATTTTTAATGTCCCGTACTGTTTACACTTACAAGTTTCTGTTCTTACTGAAGATGTAGTAACTCTGACAGCGGAGTCTCCATCCACAAATCTTAAATAAACTTCTCCTTACCACGATACACACTCTTATCGCCCATTCATGTGCAGCGTCCTCTCTACACTCCTCCCTGTGATTGATCTGTTGCTATAGAAACTATAACAGCATCGCTATAGACCTGATGTTTGTCATGTCTCTGGTCCCAGGTCATGGTACAGTGTGTTTTACGGTGTAGTGACGGGTTATGCTCTGGAAATCTTTAGCCGTGATCCTTTTTCAGTCTGTCTATTTCTTTCTCCCTCACACACACTAACACACTCAGAGTTATACAGGAAATTCACCACAATCTGCAATTTCCGCTTGGGTCAGGTGTTGAGAGATCCTCGAGCGACCCTCAAGAGATCCTCCATTACGGTTCCTTAAGAGAATACTACATGCATTTCTATACGGTGGACACATTGCACAATCTGTAGTTATTATGTGATCTATAACACAAGATTATATCTTTGAATGTTTGTAACTCGAATGTTTGTAACTCGAATGTTTGTAACTCGAATGTTTGTAACTCGAATGTTTGTAACTCGAATGTTCGTAACTCGAATGTTCGTAACTCGAATGTTCGTA
>JAQMYJ010000006.1:25522459-25542362 GCA_030014305.1 Clarias laeviceps | reverse complement strand
GTGTGTGTGTGTGTGTGTGTGTGTGTGTGTGTGTGTGTGTGTGTGTGTGTGTGTGTGTGTGTGTGTGTGTGTGACATGTGGTCAGTTCCCTCCCTGTGTGTTTACTCTCTTTTCCGCCTCGCGCTCCTCAGTCGTTCCTCCGTGTGATTATTGACTGCCGTTTCCTCACAGGCCACGCCCTTCCTTTCATCTCCCATGTTTTTTGGGATTTGTCTCCGTTTGGCACGCTGTGGTCTCGGCCGTGACCTCTGTTCACCTCCGGACCCGAGGACCCGCCTAACGAAGAGGGGAGGAGGGGGAGGAGGAGGGGGGACGCCTCACTGATACCATGTGGGATTTTACTGTAATGGCTACTTTTGCCGGTTTTGTCTCCGGAATGTCACAGCGTTTCCCATTTTAGCGCTCGGCCGATGTTACCTCACGCTCGGACAAACCATAATGACTTTTGAATTACAGTGAAAATGTAATTACCGCCTTTTTACACTCTGTACTTGACGTGTTTTGATGTTTGTCATCCTGTGTGTGTGTGTGTGTTTTTCCACTTTTTCTCGTGTAGTTAAGCTTCAGATCTCTGTGACTTTTAAGGTCATGACCTCCGTTACAGACGTCTGATGTTTATTTGTTTTAAGTTCCGGCTGCTCCGAGTCCGAGAGAAAAACGACATGAACCTCAAACTTCCAATTTCATCCAATCAGAGCGGAGACGGCTCCCAACCTGTGTAGTTTAACTCACTCACTGTGTGTGTGTGTGTGTGTGTGTGTGTGAGTGTGAGACCAGTGGAGTGGATCGGATTCAGTAGCTCTGATTAATTGCTATCATTTTTCAAACCATGACATCATATTTTAGTGTAATAAAGAAAAGACGACAGGTTCAGACATCAGGGCATTTTTGGCATCGACACACACACACACACACACACACACACACACACTTTCCTCTGTAACATTAGCTCTCTGATTTATTATGACAAGACAAGAATAATTGGCCTTTGTATGGTGTACACACACACACACACACACACACACACACACATGGGCAGTGTTACAGTAAATTCAGGCCTTTTAATTAAAAGAATGTGTTGTTGCTGATAATAAAGTTACTGAGAACCTGGGTGAAGTAAAAGTAAGTGTGTATGTGTTACCTCATTAAGTGTGTGTGTGTGTGTGTGTGTGTGTGTGTGTGTGTGTTACCTGAGGAAGTGTGAGTGAGATTTGTAATTCCCTGCTGTAGCTCACTGAGCTCTCCGTGTGTAACACACAAGAACAAAGCAAAACAGCAACGAGCCAAAGAATCAGACACTGAGTGCGAAGCTGCTGCAGGAAACTAATCAACTCCAGGGTGGTGAGGGAGAGAAGCTCCGGGGCAGAGGGAGGGAGAGAGGGACGGACGGTGAACAGAGGCAAAGGAAGAAGAAATGAAGACTGAAAAGGAAGGAAAGAAAGAAAGAAGGAAGAAATAAAGAATGATGAGCAGGAAGGAAAGAGGGAAAGTGAAGAAAGGAAGAAGCGGAAAAGGGAAGGAAGGAAGGAAGGAAGGAGGCAGGAAGGAAACCCAGGAAGAAAGAACAAAAGTGAGGAGGGGAAGGAAGCAAAGAGGAAAAGGAAAGAAAGGGATAAAGGAAAAAAGGAGGAAAATTAATGGAAGGGAAATTAAGGATGGAAGGGAAAAAAGGAAAAGAATAAAAGAAAAACTGGAAAATATGAAAGAACACAGGAGGGATGGGGAAAAGAAAAACAAGAAAAGTAAGAAGAACAGAAAGAAAGAAAGAAATAAGGAATGCAAGAAAAGGAAAGCGAAGAAAGAGGGAGGAAAAGGAAGAAGTGAGGAAAGAAAGAAGGGAGTAATGAAGCAAGGAAATAAGTGAGGAAAGAAAGGATGATGGAAGAAATTAAGGAAGGAGGAAAGAAAAACACAAGAAGAAAAGAATGAATTATAGAACAAAGGAAGGATGAGGAGAAAAAGAAACAAGGAAAATAAGGACAGATGGAAAGAAAGGAAGACGGCAGGAAAGGGAAAAGGAAAGAAAGAAGGGAGGAAAAGGAAGAAAAAGAGAGGAAAGAAAGAATGAAGTAAGGAAAAAGGGGGAGGATGGAAGAAAATAAGAAAAGGGGAAAGAAGAAATAAAGAACAAAAGCAGAATGAAAGAAAGCATGAAGGGACAATGTAAGGAAAGAAGGAAGGAAGGTAAAAGAAAGAGGAAAGAAGAAATTAAGAAAAGAGAGAAAGGAGGAAAAAAGGAAGAGAGAAGTAAGAAAGAAAAACAGGAAAAGAATGAGAGAGACTGCAGCATCCTCCTGGCCGTGTCCTGTGATGAGTCTCTCTCTCTCTCTCTCTCTCTCTCTCTCTCTGTAGTCTGAACCTCCAGCGTCTGGCTCTCACTTTCTTTTTAAACACAAGAATCCGTAAAACACGCGTAATGTTTCTGCAATCACGGCCGATGCCAGGACGCAGCGCTGCGTACTGACTGGCGTGTTCGTCCCGATGCCCGTAACCACCAACCCGTCACTGGTGTTTAGTCACTGGACCAGTCTGGCAACTGGTTTGGGAAAGTGTTCAGCTGCTGTAATGCAGCATGTGTGTGAAGGATTTCACCACCCACTGCGCTGCTCTGTCTGTCAGACCGCACACTCGCAACACAACATAATACAACACAACACAGTGCAGTACAATAAAGCATAACACCGTCTAACACAGCACGACACAACACAGCACAGGCATGTTAGTTAGCGCTCCAGCTAACCTGCTAGCTACTCCTGCTTAATTCTGATGCTAAAATCTGATTTCCTGAGTTGCTTTGTGAGAACTTTCTGTATTAATGAGACAACTTTGAAGACATGATAAACAGTGTTGCTCAGCCGTCCGGTTGCTCAGCAACCAAAACTTACAGTTAACCGACTAAACCTGAAGTTTCCTAAACACTGGATTTTTCACAGTATTTGTGTTGAAGTTAAAAACCAAAGTAATAATTAATTTGATTAATCTGGTCTGTATTACAATAAATCACCATTAGGTTTGTCACTGAGGCAGGTTTTTGTTTATAATTGATTTTACGCACTGTGTAATCAGAGTATAATTAAAGGTTTAGCTAGCAGAGACCAACAAAGGCTACTGTTGGCTCATAACGTGACATCCTCAGATAGTAGTAAGACTTGTAAAAGTGTTTAGATCGCAGGATTTATATTTTACACTCAAGTGTTGTTGAGTTTTTGAATTTGATTGCCGATGTTTTAAAGTGACAGTTTTATGTTAGTGTCAAGGTCCACACCCTCTCTGAAATTTTTGCGACAAGTCAAGACTGTTGTTCTCTCATACGTTAAAGCTAATGTCAGAGGGCCTCCGAGTGGCGCAGCGGTAAAGCGCTCGCCCTATCATCCGGGGATCGGCCGGAGGCCTAGAGAGAGCTGATTGGTCGAGCTCTCTCAGGGGGGAGGAATGAGAGGCACTCGGTGCTCCCACATTAATGACGGCTCTACAAGCCAATCGGCTCGCGCAGGCGAAGGGAGCGGATAGCGCTGTTCCGCCGAGTGTGTTCCGCCGCCCCCAACGGAAACACGTGGATCGGTCTACGGCCCTCCCGACTGATTGGCGGTAGAAGCTTAATGTGGGAGCATCTAGCAACTGGGTGGAATTGGACACTACAAAAATATGGGGAGAAAATCGGAAAAATTCGGAAAAAGCGGGATAAAGTTAAAAAAAAAAAAAAAAAAAAGCTAATGTCAGAGCATGCAAAGTGATGCCACCAACTAATACACACTTAAATTCATAAATTCAATATTCGCAAATGACAATTTCTCCCTGCTGATTTTGGAAATCTTTAAAGCCTCCAGCTCAACCTGTTGTGTGTTTTAGTTTTTTAACATCCTTGCTAAGAAAATCAATCACTCAATATATTTTCAACAGACACCCGTAAAGACGTCTACCAAATGGTTGAGATTTCACTTCGTGGTAAAAGTTATCAATACATGTCCAGGTATTGTTGAATAATGTATAATGACTCAATAATGTATAATGTGCTCTTAGAATAAAGGTCATAAGAGTGTTAAAGGGTTAAATATATCATTATCATCCACAGCCCAAACCCCCGAGCTGTAATCGTTAATATCCTGCGAGTTCACCGTCTCTCTACACTACTTTCCAAGCGCTTGTCTTTCACCAGCATGAACGAACCGGTTGTTCTATAAATGCCACGTGGAAATATTTTGTCTTTGGGTTGTGTGCATTGTGAGAGCGAAGCCCATCATCCAGAAATCATGTTTTTATTTTATAAAATCAGCTCAGCTGCCATTACCAAAGGTATGCAAGAGCAGTGATTAGACATCATGGTTAAATTTGGGAGGAGCTGTCTGGTTGTCTGCTGTAAATTCTGCTGCAGAAATAGTTTCATGTTTCTGCTATGTAAAGCCGTGGCATTTTAAAGTAAACTTAATCACGGATCAGACCTGAACGCGTAATTTGTTTAACGGGTAAGTTTCATAATTTAGCCTTATTCCTTGCAGTAAACCACTGTAACAACTCGTACACTAATTAATACGATGAATTTTGGAATGTCAGTTACAGCTGTACACAACACTGAAACTGGAGACTCCTTCCATAATAAAAAAAAATAATAATAAGGATCACCTTAACGTAACGAGGACGTCACCATGCCAGCGCACGAGGAAAATGACAAAAGTTGCCGCGCTATAATCTAAGCACTTTATTAAACACACTCTTTATGTTATTATCAAGTATTCTAAAGTTAAGCTGTGTTAAAGAATTCCATCTGGATCCTTAATTCCGATTTAATTCGATGTCCTGGTGTCCGATTCTGCACAGAATCTTGCCTCCAGGTCTCCTCTTCTTAGGTTTCTGCAATAACGTTAAAACCCTCGTCAGGCAATTACGCATTAATGCCACAGAGCATCGAGTTCCTTTGGCAGCCGAACATTCCCGATTCAGGTGAAATCCGTGCAGTGTTAGCGGGGCCCGGGTTTCAACCGAGACTCGACAGCCAGAACAAGAGTTATGACTTCAGGAGAGAGAGAAAAAAAACAGAAAAAAAACACAATGTGGTTTTGAGCTAAAATGTCATGCTGAAACCACGGAGTAGAGTTCAGAGTTTTCTGAAACGTAATGCTTCACATTGTTCTAATTTCCCTTTCGAGACCATTTGTTGACGACACTAAGCTTTGTTTAAAGGCTGTTCTCGATTATTTCTCCAGACAATGTGCGTAACTCCACACTTTAATACACGACGTGTTGGCTAATAGATTGAACGCCGTGTAATAGTTTCATAAAAATTGAACATGGGGATTGAAAGGTCGTGGTTACATGTCAAGGGGGTTTTAGTTTTAGATCAGTGCAAAGTCAAACCTTGGTCTTACTGCTGGACTTAACTTTATGTTCAGATCACTCACTAAATTATTTTTTGTTTAAAAGAAATCCACAAGCTTTTGCAGACCAAATAAAATGGAGCCAAACGTCAGATTAGAGCGAGAGACACCAGCACACCTGTTAGTGTTTTTCCCCGAGATAGAGTCGTGCACTGAATGTGGATATATCGTTAGTCTGACAGCTCGACTCAGGTGTCTGGATCCTCCGGCTTGCCTTACAGAGAGATCCTGCACGCTTGAACGCTTGAGTAGATTACCCTACAATCCAGAAACACCTGGAAATTTAGTACAGAAAAAAACATGGCTCAGATTTACTTATTTCTGTCCAGATTAGTTCAACACAATTGTAGGTTTTAGTTCTAGCTTTCTATTGTGTCACTAAATGCTGGAAGAGGATAGTTTGAATTTCTTTGGGTTCTTCAGTCAAGCCTAAGTTTACTTAATCTCTGGTTGAGACTCAAGTTATATATCCCTTCAAGGTCGTGTTAAGACTTAAGTCATTTAAGTTTCACGTCATTTTCAGTTCCATATCCCTCAGTCAATCCTGAGTCTCCGGTCACTTAACCTCAAGTCCAAGTCATCTTAAACATTAGGAGTTTACACCGACCCTAATATTCCACTAAACCGTTGATAGTCCATTCAGGAGGTAAATATCAGCCATGTTAACATCGGATCTGATCATTTCTCTCTTGTTGATGATAAACATATCCCTTCTGCTCATGCTTACCCTATGTTGGAGTAACATTAGGTGACTGGAAGGAAGTTTTGATTCAATTGCTGTTTAAGAACAACTTCCCTCCCACCTGTCTTTACTTCAGACCTTCACCTTGGCTGAGAAAGGATCACTAATTGGCTTGTGCTTCATTCAGAGTAAAGCCTCTGACCAATCATGGATGAGACCGAATACTTGTAACCAATCATAATGTAGAAGGTGGGATTTGAAAGACAAGTTGTGAAGTTTAACCTTACCTGAGGGGGTAATATAACTTATGTTATATTTTTGTCAGATTAAATGCTTCAGAGCTTGCAGATTTAATCAGATAATTGAATCAGATATTCTGATTAAATGTTTGTTTAAATGTTTACGTTGGAGTCTTTGAATCAAAATCCTTTCAATCTGATTGAAAAAACATTGTCCATGTAAGCATAGCTACTTCTGCATAAGTCACTTACTGTCTGAGGTCAAGTCCTAATTCCCGAGTTGAGTCTCAGCTTTGTACCCAAGTTTAAGTCGAGTCTCAAGTGATTACGCTTTCATCAAACTCTACTCAAATCACACACACTCCAGTCCAAATCATCTCACCGGGTGTTTTCCCTTCAGTCCAAATTGACTTTCAAGTCTGACAATTAAGTCCAAAGTTAAATTTCAAGTCAGAGTCGAGGCTCTACTTACTCTGAAGTCTATTCATGCTGTGTGTCGAAGTTGACTCTCGAGTCATTTACACCTTCAAGGCCTTGTTGAGTCTCAAGTCATTTATCCTCTATCTTCAAGTCCAGTCCATCTCAAATTACATACTATCCAGTCCATGTCTTCTCCAGACACTTTTTCTCCGGTCCAAATCAACTCTTGAGTCTGACACTCAATTACTCAAGTCGAGATTCAAGTCACCTGAGATCTCTAGTCACTTATTAGTTAATCTGAGTTGAGTCTCTAGTCATGTAGTCTCAAGTCCATTCATGTCTTAAGACCAAGCCAAGTCTCAAGTCACTTTCTCTCAATTCAAAGTTGACTCTTGTGTAATTTGTCCTCCAGCACAAACTGAGGCTCAAGTTGAATCTGTTACTTTTGCTTTTGTCTCCAGTCCCTTAAACTTAACTCCGAGTCATCTCTTCTCGTCAACCCTTCAGTCACATACCGTCAAGTTCAAACTAATTATCAAGCCTTCAAGTTATCTTAGCATTTAAGTCATCTCAAGTCTTTTCCAGCCCAAGTCTTTTCCAGACACTTTTATTTTTCTCCAATCCAAAATCAACTCTGAATTCTGACACCTACAGTAAGAACAAGTGGAGTTTGGTGTCAATTTAGGCAAAAGTGAATCTCAAGTCAGAGTCAAGTCTCTCCAGTCATGCTTTGATTCATTTCTTTTCTGGTGCAAGTCAAGTCTTTTCCTCAAAGTCCAAGTCAGGCCTCTGGTCCCTCAACTAATCACCACTTATCTTCCAGTCCACACTGAGTTTAAAGTCACCCTCTGGTCCACCCTCAAGGTTGAAACTCACATGATTTTCATTTAAATATGAAGTTTAATGTTTCCTTGTTAATTTTTTGACATGTTTGCATGTGGATGCATTTTTATTAGTCATTTTTATTAGTCATTAGTCATTTTTATTAGTCATTAGTCTTGCTCTAGTTAAATGGGCAGATTATATTCGCCACCACTGCTTCACCTGCTGCATTTCCTTTAGCTGCTCTCTTCACTTGTGATCTAAAACTATTGTTTATTTTTACTGAAAAAGTGATGGACACCCTTGTACACCAAACCGTAGGCTTTTCTTTTTTTTTTTTGTGCCATCATCTTCATCATCAAGTCCAAATGCGAAGGTTCTACACTACGTACAGTCTTGTATTCCTCAAGCTATTGACTTAAATCCCAGTTAATCCACGTTTTTTCATGACTTCTCTGTTTTTGGTGACTGACACGAAAATTACACCAGTCCGCTCGGTCTGCCTTTTTAAATGTCATCGATCACATAAACGGAAGGCTTTGATCGCTCCATCGTTTCCTGATTGTTCCTTCCCTCGTCCTCCCCACCTGGAATTCCCAGCTCTCCCATATTTTTGCGTTTCCGTGTCCTCCGGTGTTGCGTTACAGGCAATTTAGGTGGTACCAGAGTGCAGACACATTTACACACGCACGCTGATACACTGAGCTCTTTGTGTGTGGTGGAGTGTGCGGTTGTCCCGTGAAGGCGGTTCCCGATGTCGTTACAGGAACGAGAGCTGACATTCGAAAGTGCTGTTTTTTTGGACGGGTAATTGCAGTGAAAACAGACTTAACAAACACTTAACGGCAGCGATACTACAGATGGGCCGTTTTGGTGAAACTGCTGAAAATTTATTCATGCAACCACTCAACACACACAACCACACACACACACACACACACACACACACACACTTATGCTGCAGAGTATAAGCTGACAGTATAAAGGGACGGGCCCTCGCACCATACGTGGTTCTACAACATATGTTGGAGTTCATGCGGAGGACACACGGACAGACGTCTGCGGCTCGGAGGAAACACTGGTAAGTATGTTTTCACAGTGAGTGCATAATGAGGGTGTCTGGCCTTATAGGCTGTATTACAGGAGACATGAGAGATGAAATAGAGCGTTTTATCCCAGACCTCTGCTTCCTTCTTCCTCTCATTCCCATTCATTCTCATCTGTTTAGGGCTCTTTCTCAGTTTCTGCACCTATGACAAGCAGCGTTCTTTTATTTTAACATAAAACCTGTTAATGATGAAGATGCCGGACTAAAGGGTTAAAGCAAGAGTGTGAGTGTGTGTGTGTGTGTGTGGTGAGATTATGAGCAGAGACTTATCCAAAGTAACCAAGGACACTACAAAGGATGAGTCAATATTATTTTACACTTTTACTTGTCCTTTTACGTGATACCGCGGAAGTAGCGCTTCTCTCTGATAGTTTATTCCCCAAGCCACGTCCAATCGCAAGTATCTAATCTCTAATCCAAGTCCACGTTGAGTCTCGTTGCTTAATACTTTTAACTTCTTAAAATTATTTTAATACTGTAGATTTTGGCGTGTACATGAAATAAGGTATGTTTAATGCTTTTTGGGATTGTAAGTATACAAAACAAATGCAGTGCAGCAGAATGAAAGAAGTAAAATTTTTGTCCTGAAATGCGTCAAACCTGCTGCATTGGACAAATAAATCTGGACGTTTTTGTCCAAGATCAATTAATGCAAATGTATTTGAAATGGATAAAAGTCACATGATGGTCGTCTTTCAGACTGCTGCCACTTTACGTCTCTTTTTGGCAGGATGTGCTTTTTTTTTGTACGGCTTAGTTTCGGTACAGATTTCGGATAATGTTCAGGAAAAATCTGCATATTGAAAGAAAAGTTTTCTTTTCTTTTTTTTTTTTTTTTTATACAGATTTTTGTTGGGATTTGTCACATCATGCAAATACAATAAAACATTCAGCCTTTACAATGATTACACATTAATTGTAATTCTCTGAGGTCAAAAACATCTTCAACCTCAAGAACACCCCGAGTCTGGACATCGACTTCTGCTCAAGTCCATGTTGATTCTCTGTACGTTCAAGTCCAGGTCTCAAGACAAACTCAAGATGAGGTGAGTCGAATCCCTGAATAGTCCACATCAAAACTCTCCACGTCAATCGCTCCAGATAGCGTCTCAAGAACCTCAGGGGAGAAAGTATTAGTTTTAAACTCTTAGCGGTACTCTGTAGCCAAAAGGTGAGGAGAATAAACCATGTAGGTGGTGGACAGTCCTGAGAAACTCACCAGATTTACTTTATATTTACACTTATTACACTGTAAAAAAAAAATCAGCTCTGTTAACGTCCGGGTTCCAGGGTTGAATCCAAAATACCACTACAAGTGCACTATGTAGGGTGTACAATCCCTTGTTCCACACACCAAGTAGTGCCCTTGATCAGGGGTTAGAGAGAGATTTGGGATTCAGACTTGTGTTAGAAGCTAGTTAGCTTTGTAGCTCGTGTAAACCGGTCAGCACGTTGGTAGAAGCTCGTGCTCACGTTAACTAGCAGAAAGTTTGGAAAACAACACCGGGCGGTTCAGAACGACTTGCTGCAGAGACGGCGTGTTGTTTAAAACGACATAACGTTATCAGATGTGTGTTCTTACTGAAAGTGCTTCTGTGAATGTGGGTTTTGTCCGGCAGCTGCTCTCTCCTCAGTACTGAGGACCGTACAGACCTACTCTCACCCACGTCTTGCCCTCAAGTCTTCGGCACTTATGCCCTGTTCAGACTGCAGGCAAATCAGACTTGTTTCATAGGACTGTCTCTCCACACTGCTACTTGAAAGTGATCGCAGTGACGACGCCGGACGCGCGGGTACGCTGTAGCATGTGCGTTGTGTGGCGTTAAATCTGGCGACAACAGGAAGATAACAAAAAGAAGACAGTTAAGAATGGATGCATCACGTCTCACTGTTCAGGTCATCTCGCCGTCTCGTCTCATGATCCATCGTCTTCCCCTCTCTTTTAAAAATTTTTTTTACATTTTATTTTTCCCCATCATGGATCCATGTCCGTGCTACATTAATCGCGTGGATTCAACCTCCGTATCGCGTTGCGAGTGACATAACGGACAGTCGAAATCTGATTACGTAGATTGCGTAGCACATCCAGACTGAGACACGTCATTAGGAATCTGATATAAATCTTATTTCAAATCACCTCTGGATGTGTTTCAGATCGGATTTGCAAAAATTTTTTTATTTTTTATTTTTCTATGTTCAAAGTGCATGGAAGCAATCTAATTCCAAACTAATTCCAAATCTGGATATGACAAAAATGGGATTTTGGCTGGCAGTCTGAACAAGGCTTCAAGTTAAACCTAATTCAGATGCCCTCGAGTCTCTATTTACTATCGCTAAGTCCACGTTGAGTCACATGTCACTTATTGCCAGGAGTCTGAAACCACCTGTGGTTTAGTCCACTCTGAGATCAAAGACATTTATTCTGTTTTGTATTCCGGATCGAATCTTAACGCACTCATGTGCCGCTCTCGTATCAGTCTTATTACAAACCCGCGGCTGTAGATACAGGAACTTTTTTTTTTTCTTGTGCTACCTTTACCTGTATGATTATATATCGACAGGTGATGGTTTACTGTACGTATAAGATTGTACCAGCTTGGGTTTCCATCAGTTCGGGGCTGATAGTCCGGCTCACGCTCTCCGTCTCTCGGCGCTCCACACACGTTAAGTGTCCCGCTTTTGGCAGGCGCTGTAATAACAGTCATAAGCATTTATGTGCTGGCGTGCGTGCATATGGCCCTGATCAGCGCTGCGACTGGCCGCCGAGGATCGCCTTACTGATGAGTAATTTGGGCCGCCACGGCCTCTGATTCAGCCTCATTTTCTTTTTCTTTCTCCAGCTTTCTTTTCTTTTCCATTTTTTTTTTTAAGTTGCCAGTTCTTCGCTCATATTTTGTTCATGTCTCATTTACAGAGATTCGTTCTTTCCCCCCCCCCCCAAAGATTTTGCTAACGCAAATCAGTTCCATCCGTTTAAATTTTTTTTTATTTTTTTTATTTGGCGTGTGTGTATGACTTCGTGATGTTAAATGGCACCCCGAATGGCTGCTCTGCTTGGTTAGCCTAGCGTAGTGTAGCATAGCACCCTCATCAGCATCCGTGATTGGAGGCCATCCATCATGTCTGAGGCAGCGTGGCGGGTTCGGTGATTTAGACGCCGCTGCTCGGCCTAGGGTGCTCTCAACACGCTCATAAACTTGTTAACAGATTAAAGGTGCGGTGAGGTGAGTTGCGAGCGCTGCTCCTGTCCCGGTCGGGACTCGCGGCTGTTAATCACGGAGGTGATTCAGGAGCGCGGTGTCGGAGCGAGCGCTAGATTTAGGGCTTGTATACCGTAGGTGTGTTGTATTTCTCGGTTTTAATGCTGCAGCTGGTTTCCACCGAATCCGAACAAGATTATGGAGCTTTGGGTTAAAGTGCAGGCGCAGATCTTTTGAAGAAAAGGTAACAGAAAAATAATAAAAGTTGGCACGTTTGGAGAGATTTATTTTATTTTAAATATTAAACACGTTTGCAGCCGTTGGATCCCTTTATTCCTGAAGCCAAACCTGTTGTACGTCTCAAATATAAAATGCTGTGTGTTCCAGAAACGGCACTTCATCCTAGTTTTATTAAAATGACAGGTTTCATTTTTACTTCTAACTTTATTGATGTTTGAAGGCTAAGACTAAATATATATCAGGATAATCCTTTTAATGACTGACTGACTGCTTAAATGGTGCTTCAGGTACTTCCTTAGTTCAAATAATCATGTGTAACGTGACAAATCCCTCGAAAATAAATGCAGGAAAATAAAAGTTACAGTAGTTACAAGTTATAGAAAAATTAGATTTATTTTAATTTTTTAAATAAAAATTTTGCATACATTTTCCTGAACATATTTCCTAGTCGCGTGGCTAGAGCTTATGATGATATACGAGTCGAGAGCAAACGGTGAGAGATTCTGTAAAAATGAGACGTAAAGCGACTCCAAAACAAACTCTTTTTTTTTTTTAAATCAAAGTCGAGATCACACGAGACAGCAGGGCAGAAGACGGAGACAGCTGGAAGTTGATCGGGTGTGAAATCTGATGAAAAAGCTGCTGAAATATCGCCTGATTAATAATCTCACACAGCCGGCACCGGTGCTGTAATGAAGTTCTGTAAATCCGTTACAGTCCCAAAAATCATTTCTGTGTCTTGTGTCATGCACATGTGAGCATCTTAGCTGAGCCAAACACATCTTTCATTTAAGTTTGATATAGTTATATCATTCTAACAATTACGATTGCTAATCTCTTGTAAATATTTGTAACTTCACTTTTCAAATGTGATCAATCAATCAATTAACAATTCAATGTGGCTCAGACCTGCTGCAAGTAAGCTTATAAAATGGGAATAAATTAAAAGAAGGAAATAAAAATTAATAGTAAATACATGCTAAAGAGTGCTTTTATTAAAAAAAAATAATAATTATGGGGAAAAATGAAATAAAGAAGTTTAATAAATCTGTTAAACACAGCTTTTATTCTGATTGAATCTTGTACAATAAAAAAAGAAAAGAAAAATGAATAGTAATTATTGGACTTCTTGAGCTGTAAACGCAGTGTGTGACTGGCAGGATGAGGATGAGCAGGACACACACACACACACACACACACACACACACACACACACACTGAGACAGCAGTGTAGATAATTGTAGTTTAGTCAGCTTGAACCCTTGATAGGTTCAGTAATCAGTTGTTTAGGAGAAATGAATTAAATCAAGATCTTTTATTAACTTAACTGACAATTGTAAATTTTTAGGACTCAATTTGAAATAATTTCCTAAACAATTACTTCATCATTATCAGGCATGATTTATTTCTCTTCTTATTTCTTCTCTTTTAAATTGCTTGTGTTAGAATTACAAAGGAAGAGCTTTAACTTGATGGTTTTACCTTTGAGCACCTTGAGAATAATAATAATAATTATTATAATTATTATTAGATTGTGCAGGTTTCTCCAGGGAACCCGCAGCCTTCCTAAGCCATGTGAGTTTTCTATTGACATGACTTTTCGAGGTGTGTGTGTGCAGTACACGTAGAGTTTTGCTCCTGGACTACACTTGTGTTTCCAGTAAGTTCAGCCAGATACCTTTAAAGCCCTTGTCGCACAGTTCCTAATGCGCCGGTTCTAACAGGAAGCACACACACACTTTCATGTTCCATATTGGTGAGATCTCAATTTTGAAATCTTTGTATTTACCAAGTTTCTCAATATAATTATTATTATTATAATTATTATTATATATGTTTTATTGTTATTATTATTAACAGGAGCTGTAAGTATTATGGTTTCCAGCTCGATGCCCAGTTGTATCTGAGCACTAGAGGGTGACGGACCTCGCTCAAGGGTCCAACAGTGGGGACTCGAACCGGGGACCTCCTGGTCTACAGTCCAACACCTTCACCATCGAGCCACCCCTGTCCCCTTCATGTATTAATAATAATAATAATAATAATATCATCATCATCCATAGGAGGAGGTGGAGTAAAACACTGCTTAAAGTTCCCCCTTAAACCTTACTCATTTCATTTACTTCATCAAAAACTGGTCAGAGCAGTCGTGACCCTCGCTAACGGTGTTCGGGAGATTTATTTATTCTGTTCATCCATTTATTTGAGTTTGTGTGAAGTGCTTGTATTTGCTCTTTGAACCTGTGTGTGTTAGCATGGTGTCTGTGCTATATTGATATATGTGTTTAAAAGCTCAACAGTAAGACACGGAGGAAAAGCTCCATCCGGTTAACATTTCCAGCTTAATGTCATTAGAAATGGATCAGAAATATTTAGAAGTATATTCGACTTTATTATTTTAAAGTGCTTAAAAGCTTCCTCTCCGCACCAAACAGTTGCAGTTATAGATCGCTAGCAAGTGAACTGCCATTAACCGCGACCTCTTAACTAGAGACGGGTCATTAAGCGCATAATAGTAAATAAATAAATAAAGTTTATATCGGGGGTGGGGGTGGGTGGGGGGGGCTGATAACTGAATTTATTTCTCTGCTTTAACAAACAGATGGAAAAGTCTGGAATCAGGATTGGAAAACATTTTTTGGAACGGTTAATGTTTACACAGAGAGACCTGATTGCATAATTGTTTAAGATAATCGTTTGAAGTCATGTTTTTAGGTGCAGAGTTTTTCCTGGATTATTTTATAAAAATGGCCTAAATCTTTATAAGATATTGGGGAAAATGGTTCAGTGCCATCTCTTTTAGGAACATTTGAAGATCGTTCTAGCTCTTTAGTTAATAGGATCGCATAAATCCTTCCATTTTTTTTTTTCTTACTGAGGGGAAAAAGTGTAGAAGTGATTGTCAAAGGAAGGAAAAAAAACCACATAAACAGTTTATTATTCTACAAAAGTTGTTAACTATTTACGTTATCTTTGTATTCCATCATCCTATGAGCGATGTTTTTAACCATTAAGCCTCTGTTTGTTTTCCATTTTGCTTCTCGCTCTGCTTTTCCTCATCGCTTCTTTAATGATGACCTCACTGACGCCTCCCGACAGTCCTGTCACCTCTCGAGGCTACCGACCAATCACCCTCCTTCCATCAAGGACCTCGGGTCACCTAATTGCGCCATTTATTTGATTAGAGCGAGCCGTTCGGAGACGTGAAGCGGGCTGCACTTTCGATCAGAGAGGCAGCGTTTAACTCGTAACGAAGGACCTTGAGGAAATGCACTTATCCTCATCAAAATGACATTACAAAATCATTAGAGGCAGCGCACCAAAACAGTGATGTCAGCTGGCTGCTGATGGAGTGCAGAAACCCTGAGTGTGTGTGTGTGTGTGTGTGTGTGTGTGGAGACAATTCAGACAATATTGTTTTAATCAGAAAGCTGCTATTGAATTGCACTCATCCTCTATATGAGTGACTCATGGCTTCACACACGCACACGCACACATGGGTTCTTTAAGAATAAGCAGATTGGGTCATGTTGACGTCTGGAAGATGGACAGAAAACAAAAAAAAGAAGTTCTTGTGTCTAGAAGAGCTGTAGGTGCTGCGTTTGTCTGGTACTTTAGGACTGTTCAAGTAAAATAATCAACACAGTCAGGTAATAAAGGTGTTTATTATTTTCCTATAACAGCATGCCCTGATGTTTTTCGTTCTTCACCAGTACTTTGTTAATTACTCCAACAATGGCAAGTACAGATAGTCCCCGACTTAGGAACATTCGAGTTACGAATTTCTGCAGATACGAACGGACTCGCGGATCTACGAACAAATCATGGAAGTAGCTCACGTGTATTGTGCAGAAAATAAACACTGTGCTGCACCAGATACCAATATTTACAAATGTATACAATATTTCAGTGTGTAAGTGAATGTATAAAAAGCCCAGTATATTGTGCGTGCGTGTGTGCGCGGGAGAAATGAGTCGGCCTCACCGGTTTCAATGAATCAGCACGATGATAGAAAATGTCCTGTAAATCTGTCCTGATGGCGTATAATCTTAATTTCGTAAAGAATCCTCAACAAAACAGAGTTCACAGAGCAATACAGTGGAAAACTCTGTGGATTCCGCTCGCGATTTAAAGGCAAAGATACAACACTGTTACATTTGATGTGTGAGATTAATTTCCTTGGGTGCGATTACGGTTTTTGGCCACATGACGGCAGTGTGGGGAAAGGGGACAAAGATTTAGTCAAGTGGTTCGTTATGCTTTACATTGTATATTCATGTGAAAGGCGTATAAGACTCTCTTTGTCGGACTTAAGAACAAACCTGACTTATGAACGTGCTCCTGGAAAGGAACTTGTTTGTAAGTTGGGGACGACCTGTATCTTGTTAATTCAAGAACTCCTCGTCATACTTTATTTTATTTTATTTATTTATTGTTGTTACAAACACCTTCAAACTGATCAGATTTTCTAATCCAGCATTGACATTATTCATAATTGTACTATAGCAACCAAAAGAAATCTATATAATAGTGCATTAAAGGAGATGCATGAGCGACGAACAGTTTTACATAAGAATGATTGATTGTTAATGGATGATGTCATCGTTTTACGTGTTGTTTATGGTACTCTTCTCGAACAGGGAGCCACCATTAAAAAGGATGAGAAAACCGGAGCCATCACCATCGCTCGCATCATGAAGGGCGGAGCAGCAGACAGGAGTGGTGAGTTACACTCTACCTTCTCATTCTAACTCCATCACCCATCACATGCTTTTGATTTTAGGGCATTATTTAGATAACCGCACTCAGTAGAGCAGAACTGTGGGTATTTACTTCCTGTCTCTACTTTTACAGCCCCTTGGTTTTTACCCCACTCTCTTTTGTGACGGTCACCTTCACGGTTTCCTTCTCCCAGTTACCTTTTGCCTGGTCACTCTTCATCCATTCCCAGTAGTCCAGTCTATAAGGTCCAGTCTCCAAGGTCCATGGGTCCTCCATCTTCAGTCCCAGTAATCCTGTTGACCTTGTCTGAGTGTTGTCTTCGCCCACTCGTGTTTTCCCTGGTCCAGTCCCCTTCTCCAAGTTTCCTTTTCTCTTGTCCAGGCTCTGTAATCTGGTCATCTTGGTTAGATCTTTCCATGTCTTCTCCATTTGAACTCCTCCACCAGGACCCCAGTGCCAAATTGCCTCGAGAAGGTCTCCTAGACCAGATCTCCCCCTCATCCTTCTGTCTGGTCTCCATTGCCCACTCTCTTTTGCCCACTTTCCTTTGATCACCTTCTATCCTCAGTTTTTTTTGCCTAGTCTTTCTCACCCTTTCTCACCCTATACTCCATACTCTCCACAAAGTCCCTCTCTAGCAGGTTCCTCTTTGGCACCTTCTCCCTCTGGCAGGTCTCCAGACATGTCCCATTTGCTCATATCCTTTCCCTGGTTTCCTCCACTTTTACTCCTCCACCACGTTGTCTTCAGCCGGTCTCCTCACCCTGGCACCTTCAATCATCAACCTCTGTCCAGTCACCTTTTAATTAGTTAGCATTTTGTTTTTGTAACAGAAAAAGATTGTTGTTCAACATTTCCTACATTTTGTTACCAAATAAACTCTGGAGTTCAGCTTCCCCACTGGAAGAGAAACTTGAATCTTGAATACACGAATCCTCCAAGTCGTGAAATCTAACTAAAAGCTGATCATTAGAGCAGTGAAAGTGGTTCTCTTTGGTCCTTTGTCAATACTTTTCTTTCTCTGTACCCATTTTGCCCTCCTGTCCACAGGCCTGATCCATGTGGGAGACGAGCTGAAGGAGGTCAACAGCGTCCCAGTGGAGGGCAAGAAACCAGAGGACGTCATTCAGATTTTGGTGTGTGAGAAAGAGAAGTGTGTGTGTGTGTGTGTGTGTGAGAGATGATATCCGTGAGATTGTAAGGTAACGCTTTTGGGTGTGATCTGCAGTCCCAGTCCGAGGGTGCCATTACATTTAAAGTGGTTCCAGGTCCAGAAATAGATGGTCCAGCTAATGAACACAAGGTAAGTCACTCTCAGCATCACCGTCCCTTTGTAACAGTGTGTGTGTACATGCACACCATTACTCAGATTTCATTCTCTCTCTCTCTCTCTCTCTCAGATGTACGTGAAGGCCCTGTTTGATTACGACCCGGAGGAGGACAATGCGATTCCCTGTAAGGAGGCAGGTATGTCCTTTAAGAGGGGTGATGTGCTGCGGATCATGTCCCAGGAGGATGTTACGTGGTGGCAGGCCAAAGTCGAGGGCGGAGCCAACCCTCGCGCCGGACTCGTCCCCTCCAAACACTTCCAGGAGCGGTGAGTGTGTAATCTGTCCATCCATCATCTTCCATGACAACCACTTGCTGTCGTGTCCCAAACACCCGTGTTCACTATGAAGTGCACTTTCCACTTGCTTGTCTTTTTCCATTTCTGTTCTTTTTCACTTTCATACTTTCTACTTTTATTCTCTTTCTTTCTTTCCATCTTTAATTCTTCATGAATTTCTTTCTTCATTCTTCCTTTTTCCATTTGTTTCTTTGTTTTTTTCCTTCTTGCTTTTTGTTCTTTCTTGTTTTGTTTATCTTTCTTTCCTTCCTTCCTTGTTTTATTTTTCTTTATTCCCCCCCAACTTTTTTTTTTTATTATTATAGTTACTTTTGCTCCTTTAACCTTCCATTCTTAATTCCTTCTTTTTTGCTTGCTTATACTGTATTTTATTTTTTTTATTTCTTTCTTCTTTCCTAAACTTTTTCTTTTTCCTTTTTTCTTTTTCCTCTTACTTTGTCATCCCGTGTTCCTGGTCCTTTTCTCTTCCCGTCTCTCTCACTCTCATTCCCTGCTTGAGCATCTCTCTCTCTCTCTCTCTCTCTCTCTCTCTCTCTCTCTCTCTCTCTCTATTTTATTGGACCATACAGTACGAACAAGTGATCAATTATAAAAACAGAACTCAATCCCTCAAAGTAATTCCTTATAAAAGCCGTTTTAAAGGATAAAAATAAAGTTTACACACACACACACACACACACACACACACACACACACACATCTTTATTATCACTTTATTGTGTGACAGGTGTGAGGCGACGCCCTCTCACTAGAAAGGTGATGCGTTTTAATATTTTTGTTGTAAGAACAGATTCTCTCTCTCTCTCTCTCTCTCTCTCTCTCTCTCTCTCTCTCTGCCAAAATACTTTGGATTTCCGCGGCCGTCTGGCTCAGGATGAGTGATGGCAGAAAACGATAGCGCTGGTTTGATCAATGGAAAATCACACATCAGTGATGCTCTGTACAAAGGGGACCGTGTGTGTGTGTGTAAGACAAGTACCTATGTATGTTCTTGAAAGTAAACGAGTAAAGAAGTTTAAATCGTGTGTGATTGTAAATAGTGTCTATAAAACTGTCTCTCCTGCTGAAACAGGAAGAAAAACATTTTACATCCATCTCTAGTTATGTGTCGTGTAGAGTACGATCCACAGAGCCGGCTGCCGTGGCGTCTCGTACCGGCGTCTCGCTCCAGAGAAACCACATGGTACAGCAGCGGTCACAGCTGAGTGCTGACACTGGAGACTCCTTCCTGAAACATCACTGCACTCTGTGTGTAACGTCAGTCTCTGTCTCTGTCTCTCTCTGTCTCTCTCTCTCTCTCTCTCTCTCTCTGTCTCTCTCTCCTGTTAGGAGGTTCGCTCTCCGGCAGCCCATATCCAACACCCAGCCTCAGAAGGTTTCCCGGAAATCATGTAAGTACACACACACACACACACTAATTATCTTTTCATGTTCTCAAACCTCATGCATTTCATCATCCCTCCCTCTATCT
>JAQMYJ010000006.1:25497187-25520333 GCA_030014305.1 Clarias laeviceps | reverse complement strand
TGTTGTCCTTTTTTTTTTTTTTTTTTTTTTTTTTTTTTTTCTTTCTGGCATTGTTTTAATAATTTTCTTGCGTGCATTTTTCTTTTTGTTGCGTTGTTTTTCTCTTCCCCTTGTATTAGCATGCTTTGTTTTTCTTAATTTTTTCTTCCATCATTTATTTCTTTATTTCTTTCCCCTTGCTTTTGTACAACAATTTCAACATTATTAATGGATTTTATTGATCATTATTTATTCTTAAAACACACACTGCCCGGTCATATCAGAACGAGACACCCGCTGAAGGATGAGCCGTTATTAATGTACCGAATGACCAGGTTATCACCTCTATGGAGTTTCTCTTCCCTGATGGAACGGGGAGGTAACTGTGTGACCCATCTCTAAGATGTTAAATCTAAAAGTTGCTCAGTGAGTGTGAGCGTGTTGTAAAAGTGTGCCGTTATCCAGCGATTGTGCATCGTGAGTCACACACACCAGAGTGTGTAAGGTGTGAGCCGTAAATGCCCCAACGCTCCGTCACTCAGCCTCTTTATTGCAGCCTATAAACCGAATATTACGCTCATTGTGTCATGGCGGCGACGTGTCCATGAGAGTTTTATGGTCTTGCCTGTGTGACTTTAATCTCCTAAACTCTCTGCAGTTGTAATTTTTCGAAAAAAAAGTTCATTCTGATTGATCGGGTAAAAATAATCAGCAGCTGTACTGGAGTTAGTCGGCTGTTCTGTTAATGTTGCTTAATGTTATACAGGATATTTATGTATATCCTTTATATATATGGTGTGTTTTTGGTCTAATGAAATTCATGTCTGGCGTGAGAACAATTGATGTACAAGTTTGAACAGGAAGTAAATTTATTCATGGATCTTTCCTGTAACTGCAAATTGAATGAAATGTAAAGGCTGCATGTTTCTAGTCTGATTCTGGTATCTTTTCTAGTCAAGGCCTGTTAGTCCTGATTTTTGAAAACGTTCCCAAATTGACTGTAGTGTGTGTGTGTGTGTGTGTTTGCCCTGTGACGGATCGGCGCCCTGTCCAGGGTGTCCCCCCGACTCGTGCCCCAAGTCTCCTGGGACAGGCTCCAGGCCCCCCGCAACCCTAAATACATCGGCGGATAAAGCGGTAAAGACGATGAGCGAGTGATAATTAATTGGAAAAAATCAGTTGGACATTCATGTTAAAACTTGAAACATTTTATTTCCAAAATGCACTTTTAAAATACAACTGGAAATGAGACGACAGCTACCGGCCCAAAAAGGGCAAGAGACTTGAGAGGAACACTCAGAGGACAAGGCTGTCCACCCACTTCCACCTGCATGGGGTCACAGATGTTCATGATTGGCCAGTGAGACTGTGAGTGTCATTCTGTTATAAACAGAAATTTGATCGTCACATCACCACTCGCCTGAACAGATTTATTATTTATTTATCACAATATAGTTAATGGTAATATTTAACTCATAGGACTAAGAAACAAATACTGCATTATTTTAACTGAAAGAGTTGTTTATGTAAAGGAATACATTAAGTGCATTTATAAAAACACACAAGTCAAGCTGGGACTTTTGATTGTTTTTGATAAACTCCCTTTATTTCTCTATATAATCCCCTGATACACTAATGCACGTATCCCAGTGTTTCACTAGAGCTTGGACACCATCAAGGTAGAACGTTTTTCTTAGTACACCAGAGCCACGATCGGACTGTCTGTATGTCTGCTTGGACTCGGGTCAGGACTGTACGATGACTCCCAGCCGAGTTCCTGTAATGTGCAAGTGGGTCGGTGGATGAGTGTGTGTACAGTTCAGTACTTCTTTAAAACGTTTGCAGCTAAGAGTCTCATCACTGTACGGCACTCGAAGTCTTCAGTAAATGTCAATCGTCTCCACTCACGAGATATTTCGTCGAGTCCCGGTTTGACTTGAACGCCCCTCGTAGTAACTAAAATCAGGTACGTGCATTTTTGAGCGACATGAGGTTTAAGCCGTTATCGTGCAGACACTTTTCTGTGATTTATTTCTTCTTTAACGTAACGCCTCTTTCTCTTCACCGCTTCCTTTCTTCATTTAATCGTTTGCAGATGACGTATTTTACACTTATTAAAAACGTACGGTGCGTTAGCGTTCTTGTCACATGACGTTGTGTGTAAAATTTTCAACATCTTAAAAATGGTTTATCTTTAAACAGTTTATTAATAATTTCAAAATCCTTGTTTTCTGTGTGCTGTTGTGACAGCTCGGCTTCAACTCCTTTTTTTTTTTTCTTTTTTTTTCTTTTTCTGGAAATCTCTTGCAGGTTATTCCGTGCTCGTCCTCAGCTCCTCCTGTGGCTTCGCTCTAAGTCCAAACATTTTCATCAGGAGCTGATAAATGTTCCTTGTGTGACAGTAAAGATCTGTTTTGGATCTGGAGGCTCTGAACACCAATGAGTGTATCGGTGTAATGAGAGAAGGCTGTTTTGTAGATACTCTGAAGAACAGGACGGCTTTGCTCTCATTCCTCATATAGTTTATGGTTTTCCTGTGTGCTGGCATCGTGCTTCACCTAAATAGCTGTTTGTATAAGTTAGATATACGGCAGTGAGAGGACTTGGGTGCGTTCCACGCCGATGTGGTGGCGGATCGGCCGGCTCTTGTTGTGGTCAGCGCCGGCCGCCGGGACGTTTCAGAGGCCGATCTCAGACACACTCTTCCTTCTGCTTTCCATCATTACTGTGTCATTCACAGAGCTTTTTCATCACAACAGTTACTCCACACTCACACACACACACCACGGTCACGTCATGCGCCCTTGAGCTTCGGGGTATATCAAGGACAACCGTGTGCGTCCTTTCCAACACCATTTGGTTTAATAATACACTTTACAGGTGGTGCTTTAAATTAAGTTTGTCCTGAATTCATTTTCCCTTTCAAGACCTAAAAAAAAAAAAAAAAAAAGAAATTCCCATTACAGTGACCACTGTATAGTTTCATTGCTGTCTGGATTAGCCTCACACATCAGCTTTGCTCTACAGTCTGTTACATATTTGACAGATATACAGTTTGACCGACATCCATCCAATCACATCCTTTGCTCACAGTCCTTCTGCAAAAACAAGATTCTCTCACTGTTTCAACTCAATAAATATTACCTATTAATGCTACAATGAAATAATTAACAACAGTGCTGTCGTTGGTTAATTTATACTAAACAACAGTTCAGGCCCGAATAATCTGATTGGACGAGAGGTGTTATTCCACGAGTGCTGATAATAGACAGTAACAGCACTGTGATGTGTAACTATCTGTATGACTGGATGTCCCAGGTGTTGTTCAGTGGTTAATGACACTAACTGTGGGTGAGAGTCGGTCTGTACGGTCCGCAGTACTGAGGAGAGCAGCTGCCTGACAAAACCCATATTCAACAACACGTCGTCTCCTTAGTGTCTCGTTCCTAATTGCCTCCACGTTGTTTTATTTACAAGGACGAGCTACAAAGCTAACTAGCTTCTAACATGAGGCTGAATCCCAAATCCCTCCCTAATCCCTGAGCACTACAAGGGATTGTACAGTCTACATAGTGCACTAACTTTCCATTTAATGCTATTTGGGATTCAGCCTCAGAACCTGTAAGTTAACGGAGCTGATATTCTAAAGTGGAATAAGTTTCTCAGGACTGTCCACCACCTCCATGGTTTATTCTCCTCACCTTTTGGCTACAGAGTACCAGTAAGAATTTAAAACTACTCTCCCCCTGTTAACTGTTGGCCACCAGCTCCGCCAGTCGCGGTTAGTTGGTTCCTATAGGCGTGGAAGGATATGTGTAGGCGGAGCAAAATAACTGGCTGAATGAAGAATCAAATCAAAATTGGTTGATAATAAATGGTGTTTGTGGAACCTGTTGTATAAAAGCGATGTCACACTCAAGGTTGTGCTGAATATCACAATACGTTTATTTCTATCACTGAAGGAGTTTTATTCCTTTTATACACAAACTGATTTGCCAACATTTTATTTATTAATAAATCACACAAATAACCTTTTAAAACTGTTAATATAAACCTATGATATGGAGCTGCACTTCTGTTCAAGAAAATTAATCAGTACCTTTTGAGATCAGAATTCAGGACTACCTGTGCTCAGTCAGGTTCAGGAAGTGTACAGTATGCTTTAAACATATAAATTGTGGTTGTGTGATGCTGAGAAACTAACACTGTCCCAATAAGGCTTCACTAATCTAGAATGTCTAATCAAGTCTAATTTTTTATTTTTTTAAATCCTCCCTCGTTGTGCCTGGCCCGATCGCTGTCTCCTGCTCCTTCTCTACATTAGAGTCCGTTGTGTTTGTGTAGGCTCGTGCTTTCTGTGAGGTCACCCCTCAACCTTTTTTTTTTTTTTTCTCTCTTTCTCTTCAGACGTTCGAACTCGTTTTGATTTAACAGGACATGTAGTGTGCCCAGAGTTTATAAATAACCCCACAGTGTACAATCTGCCAAGCTCAATCAGCCGCGGTCATCGTATAAGGGTCAAACCTTTTCAACGCCGGCGTCCCCTCCCTTTTCCTCCCTTCTGCCTTTTCATTACCAGCATCCTGACCTCAGCCTCAGCCAGGCTAGCCCGAGAGCAGGTCTTTCTTTCCGCCACGCTCAACACGCTCCGGGTAACAGGAGAGGTTTTGTGGGGGGAAAAACACGCACCCCTTAAAACAAAACTCCTCTTCAGCAGACCTGCCAGTGCTCTGTTAATGTGATTTAAGCCTGGTGTGCTCATGGCTGTGCTGTCGAGAACCGCGCAGATGTTTTCTGTGTGCTGCTCGGGTTTCAGCTGGTGGGATGACCGTGGGTGTTTGGGTGCTAGGGACACCGGCGCTTTTCCCCTGTGGTCCCGTCTCTCTAAACTTTTGCTCTCGGCACAGTTTGCACCTGTGTGTGCGCGGATCTGGCGTGAGGTAGGAGTTGTGCGTAAGCGATGGACGGAAGTGTTCACTCCTACACATGCCCTGTCTACATTCATCACGAACTGTATATCACATAGAACAGGATCCTATCCTATCCATAAAGGGCCTGTGCGGCTGCGGGCGTCTGTTCCTGGAGTCCAACGAAGGCCAAGATGAACCGATTTAAACAGGTGGACTCAGGTGTGGATTCTGATTGGTTGGAACAAAACTTGTTTCTCTTGGATCAAAACTCCCATCAATAAGATTGGAATCATGTGTTAGGACTCATTATTTAACCTGTTCATAAACAAAAGATGGAGGCAGAAGGTGAAGTTCATAACCCCCCGCCCCCCCCAAAAAAAAACACACACGTAATTACAACAATGTTTTCAATCACAGAACTTGTACAACACTACAGGTTGGGCAAACTACAGGATCTCCATCTGCTCACGGTCCAAAACATCCGGCTTTAGATTAAAAACACCTGCTAACAGCGGGAAGAAAGTGTAAGAAATGAAAAGCTGAGAGACTGAGAGACAGAGCAAGATCGAGCTTCTACCTACTGTATTGCCGAAATTTAAAAGAAGGCATATAGACACTTCACAGAATGTGCTATACAGGGAATATGCTTTGATGGATATCAAAAGGATCCATGGTCCATAACCATGATGACCATGTTTACCTTTGTCATGGTTGTAACCATGATGACCTTGGATAGGATTGTAACCAAGGAGTAACCTCTAGTCCTGAAAAACGAGTTCAAAGTGGAAGTGCCAAAATGTGCGTTTAGGTGTTTTCAGGACCCACCGTTCTGTTCTTCAGGAAACCAATGGGTGTCGTCATGGAAGATTTGTCCAGTTTTTTTTAAATACCTTCTGTGAGGTCCATAACCACAAAAATCCTGGTTATGGTTGTAATAATGGTCATGATCACCTTGGTCATGGTTACCAGATGGTCATGAAATCTCACCTGCTCAGCATCCAAAAACACTTTTAAAGAATGTCAGTGATTACAAAAAAAGATTGATATGATTGCTGGTTTGTCGTAGCCATGTTTGTGGTTGGAGCTTGATTTGTGTTTTGTCCTATAACCCAGTAGGCCTGTGCACAAACTCAGTGTATGCCAAGCTGAGGCTCACATTGGTCACCAGGCATTGCCTGATTCATGGTCCTGTCAGAGTACCTGCTATCAAAAGTTCAGTTCATTTTTAATTAAAAAAAAAATAATAAATTATATAGTGGCTTGTGGTTAATAGATTTGGTGTTCCAACATGACATGATGTCTGTTGTTCTCTTTGAAAATCAAAATGTCACTAAAAAGCCATAAAGTGACCATTAGCTGTATCCCAAATGGGGGTCCCTTCACTATATTCTGTATCCTACAGTTTCTCAACTGGTAAGTTCTTCAGAATAAATATGACAAATAATACATGAGGTATTGTTAATATTTTACCAACTGAAAAGTAGCATGTATTGAATTATATTTTCTTTTAGTACATATGTTTTGCTTTAGTTAAAATTGCACTTCATGCAAAGGCCATTTCAGGTGGAAGGAGTTCAGTTGAGGACCTTTGACCCCTTTTACCGGAGCGTGGTGTCTCTAACTTGTGTAAGACAGTATCATTTCAAGGTGCTCACTACCATTGCTAATTTTAATTTGCGTCCTTGGTGAACCGGCATTCAGGAAAACGTACATCAAAGTGCCACCTAGTGGCCCCGCCCATTTTTGCCACATAGACTAGGTTACAGTAGTGTAAATGCGTCCAAGATTCCACATAAGCTTTTTTTAAGGCACCATCTATGTATATCCTACTGTTAGTGTGTGGCCTAGTCAACTGTGACCGAAAGTGGAGTTTTCATTTCCAAACTAGAGATGGTTTATGGAGGTAGTCCTGGCGTCTTGCTCTGCTAAACCCCTCCTGTTGCTCCTCTCCGTTAGACGCCGAATATTTTTAACAGACAATCCTTAACGCAATTTTTGATTTAGCATCGCGATCTAGTTGAAATCAGATCCCATATCGGCGATCCAGAGAGAACAAGATGTCACCCTCCCCCCAATCTCTGTAGCCAATTCCCGACGTCCTACGCTATTCCTCTTTTACTCCTTGTCTGGTTATAACGGATCAGGATTAGCGTTCCATGTCATCCATCATCATGAATGTGCTCCAGGAAGCCGAGGAGAAACTATACACCTCACCGTCGGAGCAAGACGCCTCTCAGAAGCGCTTCTCGCAGCTAAAGTCATTCCACAGCACCTCGTCGCTAAACATCCGGCTGCAACACAGACTCGGCAGCAGACTCTGACGGAGAGAGGCAGAAAACAAAAGCAGATGAAAACAGTCGGGGAGGAGAAGTCAAGACTGGAAAAGCCATCAGCCCCCAGACTCCAATTAAGGATGGAGTTATGGAAAAATTGAGCCTGCTAGGTTTTTTTTTTTTTTTTTTGCACCGACATAAGTTCTCAAATTGAGCATTTTTATCTCCCGTGCACACAGGAGTTCTTTAAGCAGGTAGAGACAGACCGAGGCTTCTGAGCCTCCTGAGAAATAATAAATTATGGGTCTTTTTAGATGCAACAGACTCCCTACGATTGCAAACGCAAGATTTTCTCGGAGAGAAAGAGAGCACTCTTTCCAAAGTATGGAACAAAACACTTTGAGCTTAGTCGAATGTTACTGGAACATCAACACTGGAGTAGTAATGTGTTTTATTTCTAAGAATTAGTTTTTATTATTTAAAAAAAGAACACATTATACATTTTTTTAATCCATTTCTAGTTACTTTTCATGTTTTTTCCACTTTCATTGTAAACAGCCACTTACCTTATTTTCTTTTCTCTTTCAATCATGTCTTTCAGGGAACCTTTAAATGTTCATGATTAGTATATTAGAGTTTGAAATGAAAACCATTTAGAAAGTGAAAAACCCTTAACATCACAAAGAAATCATCTTTTGAAATCAATAAGTAAAAAGATCCAAAAACACACAGAGGCCTCCAGATGGAGCAGCAGAAAGTCCCAATCAATGAATAGCTTGTGAATGGTTTGATTTACCTGGTTATATGGTTGGATTTGTACTAGTTTGTACAAAACTCACTGACTTTGCTACTATACCAGCTACAGTACATACACCTTTTGATACATAGTTCCAACCTTTATTTTTCTTCCTAATTAATTCAACTCGGTTCTGTGGGGAGTTCAAGTCAAACCGGGACTTGTTGATGGTGTTGAATGAACGCGTAAAAGCGGTTGACGTTTACAGAAGACTTCAGGCAAGGTATGGTGATGAGACTCAGTAAAATATTTGACAGAACCGAACGTTTTAAAGATGTCTGTACAGTATGTCCGTGAATGACTATCTCGGATGAGGTGGGAACGCCTGATCCTTAAAAATCTACGGATAACTTGTCACTGACCTGCAGAAGAGACGGATCTGTGTGAACTTGTACACACACTCGTTCACCGACGCCCCTTGCACATTACGGGAACTCGGCTGGGAGTTATCGCCACATCCCGCGTAGAGTCCTGATCTTGCTCCAAGCCATTTACACATGTTTGGAAAAGCCATTTAAGGAGTTCCTGGGAGGCCAGTGTTTCAGATTAAAAGCATGCAGTCCGATCATGGCTCCTGCGTGCTAAGAAAACCTTCTACCTTGTTGGTGTCCAAGCACTAGTGACACGCTGGGATAAGTGCATTAGTGTAGCAGGGGATCATATAGAGACATAAAGGGAGTTTTTACTCTCAGAACTGTGTTCTGTTATTCTGCACAAATCAAAAGTCCTGCTTTGACTTGAACGCCCCTTGTATAAAGCTCTTTTAACAGTGGACATTTTCACTGTTTTTTTTTTTTTAACGGAACAAACAGTAAATTGGAACTAATTGCTTGGTGGAACTGAAGTCATGATCGGGGAATGGAAGAAATGTCAGAGGACTTTGACTGTAGGTTTGGGTCGAGGAAAAATTTAAGAAAATGGTTTGGTGTTTTACTAATTTAGAGTTGAGAATTCATGTTGTTGGTCACTGAAATCATGACTTACACACGCATGCCTAGAAGATGACTTTACCAGGCCTTTCCCCTCTTATATCCAGTACATCAGGGTTGAATCACGTGTGAGCAAAATCTGATCGACATCAACACCAGACTAGAGGTTTTTCTGCTGTAGAGCATTATTCTCGTTCCTGTCAAAAAGCAGAACAGTGCAATCGTTTGAACAAGGACATCTTTCGATATGGGACAAAAAAAAACAAATCATTTGCGTGTGTATATGGTAGTCGTTTCTTTTATCATTCATGACTTGCTTGAGCGGAGACCGAAGCTTTCTAGCAGCAGTGGTCAGTGAAGGTCAGATCTTGCTCAGGGTTCTTGTACAGGCTGCCCGAGTACGTAGGTGTGATCACACATGGCCGTATGATGGATTGAGCAGGTGGGTGATGAGGAAAATCGGAGTAGCAGTTTTGGCCTTCCTCCTCCTCTATGATCCCATTTGGCGCAGAACAAAGCATAAACGTACTAATGATCCCAGCTGGCAGCCCAACAACTCTGTCTGTGTGTGTTTCCCCTGATGCATTAGCTAACATTCCTGCCTTGACATTCCTTTGTCTGACGAGCTCTGGGATAGGACAGAGGGGAAAAACAAATACCGCTTCATGACATACGCCGTCTCTTTTCTCCTCTCAGCCGACGGGAGCGGGAGTAACCGAGCCTGTATCGCTTGGGCAGAAAAAGCACTTTCCACATATGCACTTCAATGGAAAACGGCTTCTACAGTGTTTCGCTCCCCAGACGCCTATTCCTACCGAGTACAGCTTGATTCAGAGTATTGTCCAACGCATATTTCAAATAGCACTGCTAAATAGTTGTCGTTTTCCTATTTAAAGAAGGAAAAAAATCGGCATCTGTAATTGTGATCTGAGTTTTCTTTCTTTCTTCCTTTCTTTCTTCTTCTTTCTCCTCGTCCTGCTGCAGGAAATAGGGTTGCTCATAAACGCCGAATATAGGAAGGGGGTTACCGGGGTAAAAAGATTGTCGTCCCCCAAGGAAATGCATGAGGCAATCGTGACTCCAGTTAACATGGACGTTCAGAGGGTTCTGATCTGACATGCACTAAATGGAGAGGTTGTCCGGAAACCGTTTGATACTGGGGGTTCCACTGACGCTCCTCCAGGGGCCTGTATGCTCACCCTGATATCTTGCGCAGATTCTTGTGAATGAGGGGGTGAGACATCCTGAATGACACATGCCTGGACGTTTGGATTGAACATATATCGGACGTGCGTCTCTTTAACCCAATCTGGAGTCTGATTGGTCAGAGGGTGTTGATTTAATTCTCTAGAACATCACATTTCAGGTTACAATAATGCACTCGTTCTGATTCATTATCTTTTCTTTAGAAACAGCTCGTTAACAGCGACCTGTATAAAAAATAAGGGAGTCTCCAGTGTCAGCCTTGGTCAGAGGTGAAGCTATAAGTTTAGGCTTCCTGACACTTGAACGTCTTCAGGACCGAGGAAACTGTTGTACACTTCAGGCGTTGTTGATGTTCTTGCATGTTCATTTCTGCAGCTGCACCACACACAGTGTGTCTTGCATTTCCTACTACTTTAGGAGTCCTACTTTAACCTCGTTGTTGAGACGTCGAAGGGATAAACTAATGCCCCTAGAAGGGAAAAAATTGCACTTGCGAGAGTTTCCCTAAAATTCAAACAATGCACTCCAGGTTTATTTTCTTCACCTGGAAAACCTTGTAAGGTCTAAACAAGAGGCATACTTCTAAATCCATGTTCCTGTGTTGCTTACATAAATTAATGCAACATGGAACAAGCTAGGAAATAAATGAGCTCGTTGGGAGGGGTTTGTTTCCATGTCACCACATGTTCAGAAAGAAATAGAACGTGTCTGCTTTCTGATTATAATCAGCCAGGTATGGCTTTGCTTAGGGTACGTGGTCTTAAAAAACAGTTTGTGCTGCTCGGTGGTATGCGCATGTGGCATTTTTCTTGTGATGTGTTAGGATTAGCGTTTCTGTCCTGATGCCGGTGGGGAAAGTAGAACGGCGTGACGATTCAACCTGACGGCTTTCCGTTCCTTCTTTTTAACAAATACCTTGATGATTTGTTAAGCTCTTGGCTTCATTTCTTTCCTTTGGGTCTTGTCTTAATATTTAAGAGGTCGTTTCCAGACACAGGCTGCAGCGGCTCCTTGTAAGCGTGCCCTGGAAATTTTGCAAGTGTACACTATATTTACACCGAATTTACAGGCTTTAATAAGCTCTTTGATTTGCGAGCTGCTAGTCGGTAATTGTAAGTTCCATTGCGCCAATTAACCAGCCGTTTGGCGGTACCGGTCTGCGAGCGCGGTACGGACATGGGTACATGTTCCAGCCATTATTCACCATGTTCAGCACCAGAAAACTGGAAAACCTTGCTCTGTCTGTGTCTGTTTTCCATATTTATACCTGTTACTAGAAGTCGAAGCTATTTCGGATGGACTCGGTTTGCCAGGATGCTTCATGTCATCCATCGTGATGATTTGTCTTACCGAGATACATTCTTCGGAGAAAAAGAGAGAGAGAAAGAAATTGGAATTAATGTTCCATAACCATATCCAGAGTCCAGAATACCAAAAGATTTTTTCCCCTCTCATTCTGGAATGAATTCATTTCCATCTAATTTAAGGAACAGGAGGTTCAGTTGGAACTTTCAATCCCAGGCTTGATTTATTTATCCGCATTGAAAAGGAGGGCAGCGTTCTGGCTGTTCTGGACCGAGACAATCTATAAGGCTTTAAATGATTTTGAAAGGTTGGATTTATGAATTCCCGTCAAGTGAAGAGCAGGAATTCGTTCTGACTTCTTGCGAAGGAGCACCTACGCACCTGCCCTGGACCGAGGAAACGACGATTCTTCACGCCAGAATTCACAGTGCGTCACACAAGCGCAAAGGCATGATTATGCCCTCGAACACGCTGTCCTTGCATGTAAAGCAATAAGGTGCTTATTGAGCAGAGATTTCAGTCCGAACTGGCTTGCTGCACATCACCGTTAGATACTGCAGCTCTGTCTAGCTTCTTAACGCAGATAGTTTTTCCCGAAACAAATTTGATTGAATTAAAATATGGGTTCGACTGGCTCAAGCTCAGCAACTTGCAGGTTAACTCAAATGGAACGAAAGCCGCTCAAGTGTAATTTTATACTAATGGCACACGCTTGTATATACACACACGTGTACTACAGGGAGGGTTTGACTTGCGGCGTGTTTCATTTGTATCCCACCATATCATTAAGTGACCCTATTGAGGGAACAAGCTGCGAGGAATGGAGGGATGGTATCTCTGCAGCTCTGCAGCGGGCACTGGGGAAACGATTAAAGTGAATAAATCAGGTACTTCTCTCTCGCCCGTGTTGCCTCAGTCCATAATTTTCATACTTACTTAATCTGTGGTATCTTGCATAGCATCCATGCGTCCATTAATCACTTAAGTAAACAAAAGAAGAAGCGCGAGCTGCAGCGATGGATGCAGCAGTGGAATATTAGGTGTCTTTGGTTTGGTACTAAAGTAGCATCTATACCGTCATAAATAAGAAATGGGGCGGCTCAAATGAGGGGTACGGTTCTGTTTGTCAGCGCGGTCCGCCGTCGAGACTAGCTCTCCAGGATAATCAGACAGGAAGTTTTTGCGGTGGGGTTCCTGATGACCTTAAGTGAATAAAAACCCATCATCTTTAATGGATCCTGTTACGGCGAACTCGAACCCGGGCTCCTTCCTGCAGCGCCACAGCCGGCGGGTTCTTCCCTCCATTTCATTCCATCTGAGACGCAAATATGCGAATGTGAAAAGCCAGAATGTAATTGCGGTGTCTGATTTTCGCGTAGCCCAGCAGAGATGAGTGTCTTAATGGCCTGTTTTTACGCCACAGGAAAGGGAAGTGATGAAGCAGTGGTAACCTCTAACCTCTGTGTGTGTTATGTTTTTAGCTTCTTTACGGAGGAGCTTCCGTCTCAGCAGAAGAGGAAAGAAGACAAACAAGTCTATGTACGAGTGTAAAAAGAGCGAGCAGTACGACACCGCTGATGTTCCCACCTACGAAGAAGTGGCTCCGTACTGCAGGGCTAACGGGGCCAAGCACAGACTTGTCGTCATGGTCGGTAAGTGCGGCTACAGTTTACCGGGTTGTGTTGCATGTGAACCATTTATACAAACAGCTTAGTTTATTACTTTACAAATTGTATAATTGATTTGTTTGACTGAATGTTTTTGACAGTTTTTAATAAAAATTATTTTCCTAAATGCGTTTTTAATCCATGATCACGTTATGAACTGACCTGAAAGTATTAGTCTTGGCATCTAATGTGTAGGATAGGGAATAAAACACTTTGTCTTGTAACGGGTTTGACCCTATGTGCATGGGCGTCACCATGAAGCACAGACACAAGGTGAGGGAAGGAAAGATTGTGCTGGTCCGGGGGGGGCAGTGCCACGCTGGCATTCGGGCACACAGCTGGCGATAGATGGCGGTGGGCGGAGTGGCAGAACGGAGTACGTGGAGGCAGCGCTCCTGCACGCTCCCTCATGACGGCGCTTCTCCCGCTGTTGATGGCCGGCCTGGCCCCTCCCAGCTCTCCGTGGGTGCGACCTCAGGCGGGAGTCCTCGCTGATGTCCTTTGGCTGGGCGGCTTTCCCGGCTGGGATCGGGGGCCATAACGCAGAGTTCCTCGCGCAGATCTTCTCGCGCAGTTCTTTCCCGCGCTGTCCTCAGAGCGGAGATCAAAGGGTGGAATTCCAGTGTCCTTTTTAAAGTTCCACGGGTTGCGTCATATCGCCCGCTCGCTTGCCACTCTCCTTACGTTCCGGAACCCGGACTAAACTCCGCGCCTTGCTTTTATAATGCAGAGCAAGCCCGAGAACCTATTAACGTTGATTATCGCCAGCCGGCCCGAATAGGCGGCTCCATCCCCTTGCATACTTGCAGAAGGGCGGGGGGTGGGGGTGCTGCTTATCTAGGGAGCCTACGGAGTGAGCGAGGAGCGATAGTAGATTTGGGCGCACACCGTGAGAGTCTTGTGCTGCTACATGAAAATGATCAACAAACCTGGTGTGATAAAGCCAAGTTACTATTACCAATGCAAGGAGGGTTGATTATTTACCTATAACCGCATGCCTACGAGGTTCCTTGATGGACTGCTGAGGAAGAAGAAGCCTTTACTGGTCGAGAATCCTGCTTATAACGGGTCAGTGAAATTCTTTTCTTCGCACATCCTTGTGTCCAGGTTGTTCGATGAAACAGCGCCCCTGGTGGAGAGAGCCAGTCCAACAACGGCGGCATGGTGAAGCTTGAGACTCTTTAATCAATAGTCCAGAGCTGTAACCTGCTGAGATACCAAAGCCATCAGGGATCATGCAGTTTTTAACCACAGTCAGGGAACCAGTCCAAGCCACTGAGTCAAGCCACTGAGTTCAGGGGTCAGCGCTCTTCTGGTACCAGTCCCTGGAGGATCCTGAATAAAACTGGGCCACATCAGATTCCGATGAAAAAACTAGCAAAAAGCCTTGCATGTCCTTGAGATTTTTTCTAATGATGGCAAGATCGTCATTGTATGTATTTATTTATTTATTTTATTTATAGCTGCAATTCACTTTAAGAACAATCTTCGGCCTTTGCAAAATATCATCTATAGAAAGTCATTACCTCTTTTATTCTTAATCTATCCTGACTGTTACTGGAGACTCCTTCCATAAATGTTAAATAAACTCATTTCTTCTTACATTAAACTTCATCATCTCAGCGCCTGCACATTTCTCGTTCGTTGTGTTATGCTACATAAATGTTAACGTAACGCAGAAGGTAGCCGTGCACGCTCCTTTCCCATGCGAAAGTCCGTCATGCCATACCTTTCCCCACTGACGTCTGAAATTGTCCGTGACCGTAAGGATTATTTTAGTCTTCATTTAGGCCGGGGTCACGGTGATACACCCCAACTAGGCCTCGCTCAGCTTCAGTGATGTGTATGGACTTCATCACGAACTGTCTATGTGTTTTGTTTTGTTTTTTTTCCTCTCATCATGATGATGCCCCAATTAGCGAGGCCTCTCCTCTGCTGCTATTGCAGTCAGGCTAATGCAAATATTTTTAATTAGCTCTCCTAATTTGGAGGACAGTGTCATGGACAGTGTCAAGCGCTGACGAAGCAAAGACCCCGCCGCCAGTCTGCTGTGCGTTTTGCTCTGTTTTTATTTCGGCTTGTTTTTCCGCCCCGTGAGATGAACCTTCTTGCTTTTCCCGCTCTGTATTTTCTTTCCCCCCCTCCGTTCTCAAGTATTTTTCTTTACTTTTTTTTTTTCCCTCGTTCTCTCTCTATTATTGTTCCTGTCTTTCTGGGTTTCTCTGTCCTGTCTTTCTTTCTCATTTCATTTCATGATGAATGTATTTCTTTGGCTCGCTCTCGCTCATTCATTCAGCGTGTAGACATTATTTTTGAATTCAGAACCATTATTTAAATAGCTTCCTGTTTTTTTTCTTCTTCACTCTCACTCTCTCTCTCTCCCCTCTTTCTTTGTTCTGGCTTTCACTTCCAACATGATGTCGACTCCGAGCTTTCCTTGGCCTGTTTTTTTTTTCTTTCTTTCTTTTTCTTTCTTCCTTTTTTATTTTTTTTTAAAGAAAAATCATTCATCTAAGCCGAAGCCTTTGATGTTTTTTTTTTTCTGTCACCCTCTCGATAAGGTGTTTAACGCTGACCCTGGACAACAGGGTTAAATAAAATCCACCGTATTTCTCTGAACCTGGTTCAACCTGAGAGACACGTCCATCAGTGGCTCCGTTTCAACCAGACGAATAAGGATGTTATCTTTTTAAATGTATATTAATCCTGTACTGAGCCAACATAAACACATACTGTACGTACACGTGTGCACGTTAGAGTAAGACCACCATCGTGTCCGAGCTGAAGGCTGATGATTTCACAGAGCAAATGTTCAAAATCTTGAAGATTTCTGTTAGCAATAGAAGTAACACCAGGGCGCTTTATCCAGGCCTGAAAAAAATGTAAGAAAAAACTCGCTTAGAAATAAAAAAATATATATATCCATCACTAAAAAAGTGGAAACAGATTGATGTGATTCAAGTGCGCTGATTTTATAAGGAGTTCAGACTAATAACGCGTGTGTAATGATTACCCGACTGCAATGATGACAGAAATATCAATCAAACCACAAATACACGACCACCATGACCAAACACAAATAAGACCCCCAAACCCCATCACAACCCCCCCCCACCCCCACCCACAAACACACACACTTTCCAAAATTCCTTCTCGGGAACCCTGGAACGTCTCCTCAACCCAGAGTCACGTTAAATTAGCATTGCTGCTCACGGCATAAACAGGAAACAAATCGGCACGTACTTACTTTTTAAATGAGTTATACTAGGGACGTATACCAGCACGTAAATTTTTCTGCTTAATGCCTGTTCGCACGACGTCCGACTTGTTACACAGCGCATCTGCAGTTCACTTCCCGTGAAGTTGCATTGTTGCTGTCAAAACCAGGGCTATTTATAGCAGGAGGAAGAGAGAGACAGGAGAATGGAACAAAATGTTAGAACGAAGTGTTTGCACAATCTCGAAATATAAATAAAGTCTTGTTTTGTTTTTACGGATGTTAAGCGACACATGACACAGAAACATTGTCAAGGTAAATCTACATCTGACTGTTCAGATCATTCCGAGGAGGGAAATACGCGCTGCAAATTCTGGAGCCGTAAACAGATGAAGTAAATGTGGCAGCAGAATGCAGGTTTGAAATGGCTGCAGGCGTTAATCAGTTCATTTGGGGGCCAGTGTGTTAAGGCTTTAAGTTACTGATCGGAAGGTCGGCGGTTCGAGACCCAGGTTAGGCCCTTGAGCAAGGCCTTCCTTAACCCTGTCTCCTCCAGGGGCTCTGCGCTTTGTCCCCATCCTACAGTACTAACAAGAAGCTGGGATATGCGAAGAATAAAAAGAATATCACTGTGCAGTAATGTACTGTATATGTGACGGATAAAGGCTGAACTGTTTAATAACCTCAGGAAGACAAAAAAGGGAAAGGGGTTGGGGTTTAGGGAATAGGGGTTTAAGATTGACAGGGATGATGGTGAAATTTTTTTTTTTATTCCAGGTTAACATAGTGAAGATGTTTCTTACGGGTTTTATCATTTCAGGGCTTATTTTTCCATCTCTGGGTATGTTTTAAAAATTGTGACACAAAGATCATCCAAGTTTTTTTTTTTTTTTTTTTTTTTTTGTCTTGTCTTCCATGTTTCAGAGCTCTGTCATGACATTTGGACAGACCATAATACGTTAAATAAAACGGGAGAGGTGTCCATCATTTCATTGGCAGTTTCTTATAGGGTGATGTTGGCAGTAGAAGGTGGGCTCCACCACTGGTAGCACGTTTTGACGCGTTATCATATCACCCCTATTGCTTTAACACTGGTAGCATGTTTTCACGCATTATCTTAATACAATCCTTGTCGCTCTACCACTGGTAGCACGTTTTGATGCATATTCAGAATATAATCCCAGTTGCTCTACTACTGGTAGCATGTGTTGACGCGTTATCAGAATATAATCTCCGTCACGCTACCACTGGTAGCACGTTTTGATGCGTTATCATAATATAATCCCTATTGCTTTAACACTGGTAGCATGTTTTCACGGATTATCTTAATACAATCCTTGTCGCTCTACCACTGGTAGCCCATTTTGACGCGTTATCAGAATATAATCCCAGTCGCTCTACCACTGGTAGCACGTGTTGATGCGTAATCAGAATATAATCTCTTTCACTCTACCACTGGTAGCACGTGTTGACGCGTTCTCAGAATATAATTTCCATCACTCTACCACTGGTAGCACGTTTTGATGCGTAATCAGAATATAATCCCAGTTGCTCTACCACTGGTAGCACGTGTTGACGAGTTATCAGAATATAATCTCTGTCGCTCTACCACTGGTAGCACGTTTTGATGCGTAATCAGAATATAATCCCAGTCGCTCTACCAGTGGTAACATGTTTTGACATGTTATCTTAATACAATCCTTGTTGTTCTACCACTGGTAGCACGTTTTGACGTGTCATCAGAATATAATCTCTGTCGTTTAACCACTGGTAGCACATTTTGACGCGTCATCAGAATATAATCCCTGCTGCCCTACCACAGGTAGCACGTTTTGACTCATTGATCTAGAGTCCACTAGGCGATTAGTTGAACTATACAATAAGAATAACTTACATTTTTGTGCAGTAGCAACTGTGCAATAACACCATTTTAAACTGTGCAATATTGCCTAGTGCTATTTGTTTGAAAATGTAACTATTGTATTGTTTGTTTCTATACTTTTGTATTTATACACTGTACTGTCTCTATATATTTTTCTTTGCTGCTGTAATATAGAAAATTTCCCACTTTGGGGCGAATAAAATCTTATCTCATCTTAAAATCAAATACGATAAAAAATCAAGTCACTGGGAGTGGTAGCACAGATTTATGGGCGGGGCACTAAAGTAGTGAAACATATTTTCATGGCGTATTTTTGGTGTGTACATGCTTGGTTAGTGTGGGTAGGACAAATTCGTAGAACAACGTGGCTTGAACCGGAGACCTTCTGATCAGCAGTCCAACACCCCCCCCCCCCCTTTTAATAACGAAGTGATATTGATATTGATGCAGATTTCTGATGTAACTGGAACATCTCATGAACTGTGTGTGTGTGTGTGTGTGTGTGTGTGTGTGTGTGTGTGTGTGTGGTTGAAAACACTTTGCTAACCCTGAATATAACACAGTGTATTATGAGAGCGTCCTGCTCGGCTGGAAGTGATTAGACGTCTGCTGTTAAAGAGCCCTCCTGGTAATGAGAGACCTGATCAACTCTGACACTTTTACTGCTTCTGAAACATGCACCAAGGAGTGTGTGTGTGCGCGCATGTGTGTGTGTGTGTGTATCGTCTCAAGACAATATTGTCAGTCACATATTCCACCTAAATGTAAAAAGAAAAAAAAAATTGCTTTATTAAGTGATAAAAATGAAGGCATTTTTTTCTGGCTTGTTAAACACTGCAGTGTAAATACAGGAGAACAGAAGTGAATGTTAGACAGAGAGAGGTGTGTGAGACCGGTGTTTGTCCAGCTAAAAAGAGGTGCGTGCGTGTGTGTGTAGGGGGGATTGTAGGTGATGAGCGGTTGAGGGCCGACAGTGTCTCTACTGAACCCATTATCAGATTAACACACAGCATTACAAAAAACACACACTCACAGCGTGACAAGTGACAAGACAGTGAACACCTCCTCATACATTTTAAAATTAAGTCAGTTCAGCGCTTTGTAAGGTGTAAGTGAGGATGTAGTGACTGTTTAATAAAGATTTTAATTCTCTCTCTCTCTCTCTCTCTCTCTCTCTCTCTCTCCAGGTCCTACAGGTGTGGGTATGAATGAGCTGAAGAGGAAGCTGTTAATCTCAGACCCGCAGCACTTCAGCATCACCATCCCTCGTACGTTTTCACACCATCACACACACCGTCACTCACAAACCAAAGCATGAGGGAGAAACAGAGAGAGAAAGCTTTTCACGTCCAAAATAAAATATCTACTTTTAACACTGATCCATCTCCAGTCCTGTCCGTCTCTCCCTTTCTTTCCTCTTTTTACTTTCTCTCTCTGTCTCCCTCACTTTCTTTCTTTCCCAGCATCCAGGAACGCATTCTTTGGGTACATGCATCATGTTGGGACAAATGAGTCGGACTCAGATTTATAGATTTAAACACAGGCTGTGTGAGAGCGAGAGAGAGAGAGATGGATGAAAACAAGGGAGTAGGAGTGTTAAACAGTGGCCAGAAATAAAGAAGATCGTCCAGCGCTGAGTGAAACCTGGGCTGTACAGAGCACGGCTGTAATGGATGCGTCTCTGGATTCTGACTCCGGGATTAAAACTTCATCCGGAGCTTAAAGCCTCACGCCGTCTGATTGCTCACAAATGTTCCTCTCGAATCGTGTTCCGAGCTTTCAGCTAGTAAAGGTAGTTTTGTTATGTCTTGCCTTAGAGATTTAGTTACAGCTTTACCTCTGACTGTTATGACACACTGGGACTGGAGACTCCTTCCATAAATGTTACATATACATCCCTTCTTATAGAAAATGACATGTTTTATGAACCGTTTATGTGAAGCATCCAGTGTACAAGTCTGACCCTAACCTCAAACTTTTAACTCCTAACCCCAACACTACCTTTAACTCCAAAAAAAACCCATCCAAACACTAACCCTAACCCTTTGTAAAATCTTGTTCTTCTGGCCAAGGCCATGTTTAATGTGATATTTATTTATTTATTTTATTTTATTATTATTTATTGAATTTTTTTTTTCCGCTACCCTTTAACATTATAATATTATATTGGTTTGGATAAATTAGTTTAATGTTTAATATGTATCTGTCATGAAATAGCCTGTGAAGCTGATATGGCAATAAATCCTAATACAAACAAACAAACAAACAACTCCTAACCATTATCCCCTACACTGACCCCTATCCCTAACCCTAACTCCTAATCTTTAACCACTTAACTATCCCTACCCCCTTATTCCTAACATTTAACCCCTAACACTTACCATAACTTCTACAATATCTCCTTACACCCAACATATACCCTAAACCCTACCTCCTAGCTCTGTACCCTAATCCCTAACAGTATCCCTAACCCATAACCTAGCCCCTAATTCTGAGCCCTGTTCCCTAATCCCAACACTACCGCTAACTTCTACCCTAATGGTAACCTGTACCTTAACCCCAACTCCTAAATTTTACCTTAACTCCTTTAACTCTTAGACTAACCCTAAGCTCATCCCTAACTTACTCCTAACCTTATCCAGGACACTGAGACACTAACCCCTAACCTCAACCCTAACCCCTTACCATCTCTCTCTCTCTCTCTCTCTCTCTCTCTCTCTGAAACAGTAATCAGGACTATGTACTGTGGAATGAAACACTATTACGCTATTATAACTAACAGCCACTTGGTGTAATGAAGCAGCGATGGCTCCCACACTGAGATGATTAGTTTTATTCCTTAAATTAATACATTTTTAGCAATTAAGATTGAACAAATTTCAGGAGACAAAGGACAAGATGTGCAAGAGAAAGTGAGAGAGAGAGAGAGAGAGAGCGAGCGATTGAGTGACTGGATGAATGAAGGGCGAGTGAACGAGAGAGAAGGGGGAGGATGAAGGTTCTGGTTTTAAGCTTACTGGAACAGTGTAAAAGTTTTAACAGTTTGTTTTGGTCGAACATTTTGTCTTGAGGAGTGTACCACGTAACCCCTGACCTCTCTAGCTCTCGTTAAACACTTTGTGCAGCAACCTTTGACCCCTTACTAAACCGTCTGGAGCCTGGCACGCGCGGCCCGGTTTAACGGCACCACTTTACAGCCGAGCGAGCCCAGAAACACAGCAGCGGCGAGGGCTTAATGAGCGCTGGAGCGGAGTCAGAGTCGCCGCTCCGCCTGGAGTGTGTGTGAGAGCACCAGCGCCGCGGCTTTACTGCTCTGTAAAAACATCATCAGTGACACCGGCCGTGTAAAAGCTCCAGCTAATACACTCAGGGTTTTATTTCTGTTCTGCGGTGCCTGCTGATCCGACGCGATTGTAATGGAAACAGGAAAAAATGTGCATCACTTAAATTCCATGTAGCTTGTCGTCAGATTTAAAGGGTTTAACACTCCTGTGGGATTAGAGTGACCTGCTGTCTTATATAGTTCACATTTATTTTGTCATGGGAGCACAAACTTTTGCACTTGGCAGTTTTATAAATTTCTCTCCTTTTCTTTCTGTCCCTCTCTGTCCCCGGCACTGTCCTTCTGTCTCTTTCTCTCTCTGTCTCTCTCTGTCAATCTCTCTATATTGATATATACTGTACACCTGTCTTGTTTTCCTTCAACACTTGTCTTTCTACTTTCCTCTTTTTCTTTCTGTCTACCTTTTCCTGTCTCTCTTGTCTCTCTTTCTTTGACTTGTCCATCTCGGTCACCCTGTTACTGTATGTCTTTCTGTCTGTCTCTGTTTCGCGCTCTCTTTCCCTCTTCAATTTCTCCTCTCTTTGTCTCTCTCTACATCTGTTTTTCTCGGACACTGTCTTTCTGCCTTCCTCTCTTTCTTTTTTGTCTCTCCTTATGTCTGTCCATCGCTTTCACTATGTACGCCTTTCTCTGTTTCCTCTCTCTCTCATCTTGTTTCTATCACTCTGCCTGACTCTCTCTCTCTCTCTCTCTCACACTCTCTCTTCATACATCTGTCTGTTTTTCTCTGTCTCTGACACTGTCGCTTTGTATGCCTTTCTTTCTTTCTTTCTCCGTTTCTCTCTCTTTCCTCTCTCTGCCCTTTTCTTCGTCCTTCCTCTCTCTTTCTTTCTTTTTCTGTGTATCTGGCTCTACTTTCTATTTTCTCACACTCCGTCTCTCTATATGTCTGTTTCTCCCTCCCTCCCTCTCTCTCTCTCTCTCTCTCTCTCTCTCTCTCTCTCTCAGACACGTCTCGAGTGAAGAGGAATCAGGAGAGTGACGGTGTGGAGTATCACTTCATCTCGAAACACCTGTTTGAAGCAGACGTCCAGAACAACAAGTGAGTCGTCGTCGTCGTCGTCGTCGTCATCATTTTCGAGCTGCTCTTACAAAGAATTAATCAACACATTCTGACCAATCAGAATCCAGCGTACAGCAGCACTGGGGTGTAACGTGTGTCCTCGTAGACGATGTGACTGAAATTCATTGGCTCTCATGTCAAGGCTGTTTTTCCATGCCTTGTGATTTACACAAAGTGTGTGTGTGTGTGTGTGTGTGTGTGTGTGTGTGTGTGTGTGTGTGTGTGTTTGAGAGAGAGTCTGCACGTCATGTGGATCGCAGGCTGATGTATACGGATGACGTGGTGATGGATGTGTTTCCACGGCCTCTCATCAGAAAGTAAGCCGTCGCCACAGGAGTCAGGATTAAGTGTCACTTCTCTGCGCCACACTTTGGGAGTGTGTGTGTGTGTGTTTTTGTGTTGCGGTGGGCTGGAAAATGACACACAGCAGTTTGTAGTCGTTTGTAACACACGTTAGTGTAAATCAGGAACTCTGAAGCGATTGACAGCCTTAGAAGCGAGACCTGTGTGTGTGTGTGTGTGTGTGTGTGTGTGTGTGTGTGTGTGTGTGTGTGTGTGTGTGTGTGTGTGTGTGTG
>JAQMYJ010000006.1:25461544-25474755 GCA_030014305.1 Clarias laeviceps | reverse complement strand
TATATATAGTTTTATTATTATTATACGAAAAGGCCATATTGTAAACCTATTTACAATATTATTCATTATAAAAACATAAATTAATTATGTAAATTACAAGTCGAATATAGTATTGTAAATTAATTTCTTTAACATTTCTTACATTCCAGAAAAAGTAAAAGTAGCATTGTGAATACATTTGCAATTTTTTGTCAAAGAAAGGAAACAATAAAAATAAAAGACAAAGTATCATCATGAATAAAGTCTTAATTTATAAAACTTAAGACTTGTAACAGTGTGCAAATAATAATTTTACTTGTTTAGTTGTGTGCAAACACTAACACCTTTTCTGTCAAACCCCCACTTTTTTTTTTATTACAATATCTAAAGTAATGATTAATTAGTTGATTTTGAGATGCATCAAGGTGCTAAATTAGTAATATGTGTAATAATAACATAATCAAAAATATGTATTTACCATATATCATCAAAGACGCCATCATTCAGCTGTATTTGCATAATCAGGTCTAATATTTGTCTGATTGTGTGTGTGTGTGTGTGTGTGTGTGTGTGTGTGTGTGTGTGTGTGTGTTGAACTGTTTAAGTAATGTAATGGTTGAGAAGTCAAAACCAAGTAAAAGTTTCAACAAACCACACACACAAACGTGATGAGGGGGAGATGATGATGATGATGATGATGATTACTTCAGTGGATATAATTGTGCAGATGAAGCTGGAGGTTTTTTGGGAACATGTCCCGCGTGAGACGAGCTGATTAATGGTCTCACTGTAGCGTGTGAATGTTTGCAGTGTGAGAATAAATCTGTAGTTAAAGTCAGAAGATGTGAGGAAACTGCAGGAGACGTGTCGGGAACGGGTGATTTGAATGGAGAGTCGAGAGCGTCCTGCTAACCGATTGCTAATGTCCATGCATGTCCTGTTTTCTTAAACTTTCTCTCACTGCTCTCAGAGGAGTCCTTTTGCTCTCACGATCAGCAATGCTAATTACCTAGCCAGAACAACTCCCCACACACACACACACACACACACACACACACGCAAAGCTAACGGGGTCTGCCACAAGTGACGAAGAAGGTCAAGCTGAGTGTTCTTCTTTGACTGATATTGAAGCCTCATGGGATATTTTATTTCTGTGTGTTTTGATTGCAAGTTAAATTAGCTTATTTAACGTTTCTGATGTTCAGATGTTAGCTGGTCGCGATAAGTGAATTCATAATGTTCTGGGTTTTATTAAATTTTTTCCTTCTCTCGTTCTTTTATACGTGTATGGAAAGGAGATCGTATCCTCGATATATTTTTAAACACTAATATGTGAGCATAAGAAGCACAAAATGATTTAGCACATGACTAGCATCTACAGTCAGGCTTACTGGGGCAACACATACACACGCACGCTATACTGTTAGCTAGCCGCGACTGTGTATCCTCAAGATTTGAACCCGACTGAGGAAATAATGACACACCGTCTGCAACCTGCGAGCGTTCCCACAAAGCTAACACTCTGATATAAACACAGCCTCACCTTTTTTTCCCAGCTTGACAAAACCCACAACTCTCACAAATTAGCCGCGCCGTGTCTCGGCAAACTCGCACCTCTGCTGCTGCCATAACACAATCAAGGAAAAGAAAAGCTTGTTGTGCGTTCGCCGTGTTTACGGTCCACCTCCTGACAGGTTTGACTGAGTTAATGAGCTCTCTGACACCACGTTTTTCTACACCACAGGGTTTTCCACGGGGTTAGCTCTTGATGCTAAACGTACGCTGTGAAATCTCAACATAATTTTAGTTATGCATAACACACCGTCTGTTATTAAAGCAATGCCAACAAATCTGAAGTATTTCTACCGTTCCTTCACCTTTCGTATCATTTTAAGGCACCATAGCTACTTGCTAGCTTGCTAAATACTGCACCATACCTGGCATTTATGATTCCCTGTTGCCTAGCAACTTTTTTTGGTTCAAAGATATCAACATTAAGCTAATAAAATAACAACAGTAAGCTAATTGTATTGTATATTACACACTTGCCATATTAAACAAGATGTCCTAGCTAATGATTTCGCTAGCTAGGGTGGAATACGGACAACATAAAGGCAATAAGACAAAAATGGAGGCAAAACTGACAGGAATATTAATAAAATTTACCTCAGATTTGATTCTGTACAGCTGAAAATGGCACCTAGCATCAACGGCTAACATCATTGTGTACTTAAAGCTTTGAAAGAATTTTAAGTTTTAGCATTTGTAGCTGCTGTAATGTCAGCAAGATCAGGAACTAACTTGATTTCATGAACTTTTCATGAACATTTTTGTTTAAAAAAGTGACTTTTTATGATTTAAAAAAAAAATTGTTAGCAACGTGGTGTTGTATGAGATGAATAAAACACTCCCGGTGATGTGCTGTTATAGAAAAATATTCCTCACAGTTTCATCACAGTACATGGTCACTGATTATTTTCCTGTAACGGCACAACACGGTGTTTTATTGCAAATTTAAATCAACCCATAGCGACAATTTAGCGATCGTCTCCAGTCAGTAAGTGGTGATAAAAGCGGCTCGACAGGCTGAAAAAACTTAAAGTTGTGATTTTAGAGTCAATTTACCTGACGATTGGGTTTGAGAAAGTGTAATGAGATATCAGGCAGAGCTGTTATTAGCACTGAAACATGCTAGCAGCGCTACTGCCAAGCCCCCGCTTTAGGTTTGTTATTATGAGACGTAGGTTAAGGAGCTGTGGAGTGACTGGACAGAGGAGCTGCTTTGATCAGAGAGTCGCTGTTTCTCCGTGTGCTTCTGTTCCTAATGTCAGGAAACTCCAGGACTGGCTCAAGTAACGCTAAAGTGCTTTTCCATTGTGCCACAGCATTAAATTGCTGGTAACAGATCCTCTCTGAAACCCCACACACACAGACGTTTCTCTGTCACCGCGTTCTGTTTTTTGCGATTTATTTCCTAATGAAATTCCGAATCAACTTTTTTTTTTTTCAGTTTAAACATCATTTACCGCTTTTGGTATGTTTTCGTTTTAGTTAACATTTTCCTACATTACCCTTTAATGGCGTGCTGATAGCAATGATTAAGCCTTCATTTAGGCTTTACTTACAGAGTGATGCAGCGGCATTTTAGTGTTTTCCTCTCTCATCTCCTCATTTGTACCGTCTACTCAATAAGCTACTATACAGATCAGCTTCCCAAGCTTCAACATTTGCAGCAATTTAATAGATCGCTAACTGAGTCGAGTCTCTTCTGTAACTCAGCGTTGAATAGCTAGTTGCATTGCATTCTGGGACTTTAAGAACACTGTTTAGACGAACATTTCCACTGCTTACACCATTAGTTAATCTCCTATTAAAGGTGCAATAGGTAAGATGAGGCCTCTAATGGTTAGCTGTGTTTGACATTTTTTGACATCAATAATTCACGCCCTTATTCATGAAGCTCTGCCCCTAGGATATCTGATTAGCCATACTGTATAGTGTCTACAACATGACTGACCGCTGGTGCATCCAAATACAAACAAGCACTCCAGATTCAAGTCAAACCTGTTATCAAAATGAGTTTTTTTCAGAGGATTAATAATCTTTTACTAAGGCGACGACGTAACTACATATCTTCCAAGTATAATAAAAAGAAATAGACTATTGCACCATCATTACAACTGCCCTATACCTTTATCCTATGGTGGCAGAGAATTGCAAAACAAAATAACAAATCAGAAAACAATGACGCATCCGGAAACAAAATGCAAAATCAGAAAACACAGCAACAACTCAGACAAACTGGAAAAAAATTTTATTTTGTTTTCGGGATTGTTCATTTTGTTTTTGTTTTAGTGTGTTGTCGCGTTAGAAGTGGAACATCATATCAATCTGAGGTAAAGTTTGAATTTCAGATTCTGGCCTGTTTTTTCTTGAGGACATTTAGTGTACAGTACATTGATGAGTTAATAAATGCCCAAAATGCCTCCTGAACACCTGACCAGTCCCTGCTCCTGATAAATATTCCAGTGGTCTGCATTGGACATAAATAGAAATATATACATCCATCTATTTTTCTATTAACTTAAGAGCATGATGCTGCCACCACCAAGCTTCAATCCAATTGTTTTCCTCAAATTTAAGGCCAGAGATTCTTGCTGAAATTCCAAGCAATCAGTCATGCACACCTTTTACTGAAGGATGGTATCCACCCAGGCGTTGTACCATTGGGTTCTTCTTCTGGTTCCAGTCTGCATACAGGAGCTTTAAAGTTCTGTCAGAGAGTCCTTCAGGTTCACAATTCGCTCCCTGATTAAAGCTCTTCTCCTCCTTTGCTCAGTTTAGTTTCAGGTCTACATAGAGTCTTTCTCGTTCTGAAGTTCTTCTAGTTAAACCTGGATTTACTACTTTCTACCCTGTACATGAAGAAATGTTGGCCTGAATTTGGGCTAAATGTGTGATAATGGGTGTTCTTCATGCCAGATTATACAAGGAAGATCATCTTGGTGAGAATCGTGAAGATTGGTGAGTCCTGCTTACAATCTGGGCTTTTCCAGGAAACAGACAAATGCAACAATTTGCCAAAACAAGTTTAAGATGTGTTGATTAGTGTGTCTCGTTAAAACTTGGCTAATGCTAATGCTTCCATATTTGTAGATGTCTGGTGAGTTTAGAGGCATCCCAGTCATCCATCATAGCAGCACTCGGATTTGAACATTCTAAGATTTAATAAAAAATATTTTCCCACTGAGAGAACTTCAGAACATCTTGGGTCACAGTGGTACTAAATCAATCTCTGATCTCAACTCACATCTGAGGAATACGTTTAGGATTGTGGCTTTTGTCTGTGACTAAAAAAATCAGACCAAAATCTCTATACTGACCTAAGAATGATGGAACCATTCGGCTCTGTGGATTCTGCAGAAACATTTTACTTCTGTGCCAGGATACGATCCAGTCTACAGAGATCCACAGATAATCCTTTTAACCTCATGTGTTCTTCAGGTGATCAGGTTGTAGAAACATCTTATGGATGTTTCTGGAGAGTGCAGAGTGGACTTGAACTTACCTGTTCTCGGTTACACAAGATTGTTATGGTTATTGAATTAGATTATGGACCAGCTTTGGAGGTCGATCAGCTCAGGATGTAACGTATCAAAGGGAGTAGGTCTGAGTTTCTCCGAGTGCCTTCTATATTTACATCTCCTGAGTCCAAGGTTTTACAGACTTCTATCAAGATTGATCTAAGATTTAACAAAAATATCATGATATGGCTTTAAACTTGGGGCTGGAGATCTCGCAGCACGTGATGGTCAGATAAACTCAGCTATACACATCTGTGAATGGACAAGTGAGACAGAGAAAGAGCGAACCTGTGATGTGCCCGCAGAAATAATAAACCAAAAGTCAAACTGTATTAAAAAGCTCCTGATACGTTACTACCGTGGACGCTGCCAAACCCAGACGAGCTCCCCGGTTCCCCCCGGGCCGCACTTTCATAATAATAATTAGAGAGAGCTGGAGAGGAAAGTGAAAGCGAGCGCGAGCTCAGATCTGTGTTTTAGCTCAAACATGTCGAGCGGCTTTGAAATCTAAGAAGTAATGGCTATCAGCAGGAGGGCAGAGCGTGTGGGTGTAAGACTGGCCACGTGGGAAACGCCGCCATATGTAGACTGGATTAAGGCCATAGACAATTAAAGATGAGAAGTGCATGCGCGTATCCACATCCGCAAGCAGGCCGCATTAAATAATGGCTAGATCTAAAAGGGAACCAATGTGGTCATCATTTAAAAGAAAAAAATAATAATAAATTCTGCTGTTAATTTTTTTTATTTATAGTGAGTTCTATTATACTGCTAAAAATATTTGTCAATGTTCGCTAAGATTTTTTAAATGTATTTTGCCTGCTGGTGTATGTAGCAGTAGGAGATGTGTAAGCACATTAAAAGTTATGTTGATGGCATTTTATACCCTGTAACATGCCAGACAAACAGGGATTTTTGTTTTAACTTTTTAAGCAAACAAGCCCAAAGGAAAATGATATCATTATTCATTTTGTGTAACTTCATGTCACCTTATGTCGTCGAGAAATCTAACTGTCTTAATAGCGGAGCTCCTTCCTTAAGATAAAACAGTTAAGGCTCTGGGGTAGATCAGAAGGTCCTGATTAGAAGGTCAGGGGTTCGAGTCCCAGCATCATCACGCTGCCCACTGTTGTCCCCTTGAGCCAAGACCATAAACCTATTTGCTCCAACGGTGCCAAAGACATGCAGATTAGACTAAATGGCATGTCCAGATTCCCTGGTGTGTGAGATTGTGTGTTTGTGTCTCGTGTGATGGACTGGCACCCCGACCAGGGTGTACCCCACCTCGTGCCCACCTCGTGTCCTGAGGACCCCATGCAGGATAAGTGCTATAGAGAACGAGTGAGTCATTTAGTTGTTTCCTGATGCTGTTATATTAGAGAAGACTTTGTATACAGTATGACATGCAGTTAAATGCTTTAACGACTGGCTATAACAATACAGATAAAAAAATTTGACACTTGAAATTCAATTAAGCCAAAGATTAAAAGAATTTGCCATCAAATAAAATATAAACTGGAAACTAAAATTTTTAAAATAAAATAAAAATTCTAATTTAGTAACAAAAATTTCCAAAATTCAAGTGTACAGTGTGGAAAGTATTAAAGTTATAAATAAATAAATAAATTGTATATGTTATAGCAGCAGGAAGGAAGCGGGATGATATTTTGCACTTTACAATACAATACATTACAATATATTGCACAATTTGGAGCCGTGTCAGCTTATTTACTCATTTGTTCTAATCTTAATAAAAAGTAAAACAAGAGCAAACAAATACAGAAATGATTTCTCAAGTATACGGAATCTTGAAGCTCTGTGATTGGACTTCTGATAAAGCCAGAGTTTCATAAATCTCTTTTTTTAAACATCTGTATTTGACGGGGCTTTTTCTCCAAAGAAAACACAAGCACTGAGCGACTTAAAACACACACATATACACACACACACACACAAACTCAAAAGCCACAATTGCAGGTTGTGTGTCTACGAGCAACGCTCATCGTTACAGAGCAAACATTTTCAGTCGTATCTGATGTTGTTTTCACAGCGCAGACAGAAAGTTTAGTACAGAAATAATTGACTTTATTGCCTCTGGTTTATAGCTCGGTTCCATCGTGAACACCCGGCACAGTGATTTGTGTTTAGCTTTGGATGATCTGGGCACTCGTGTTTATCTGAGGTGCATGTGGACTTGAAATTTATGACTGTTATTTAAAAAAAGGACAAAAAAGGAAAAATTTAGCATTGATTCTGGTGCAGCTCGTATTATATCTAAATGTTTCGTTGACCAAACCCCAGAATCAACAGCTCACTTCTCTTTAAATAAATAAAGTCTGCATGCTTTTAGGTTTTTTAAGATATCTAAAATAAGAGCTACGCTATTTATAACGCAACAAGTACACAATGTGAAGTATGTTTCAGTTAATGTTGTAAATTTATTTGGGGGCGACTTTTACCGCAGTTTTACGGCCTTTTATTGCAGAATGAGTCAAGAGACAGAAGAGGCACTAATTCATGCTAAAGTGAATATTTGTGGAAAGTCATCACTTAATGCTTCAAAAACACATAGATGAGAATAACATATTAGTTTTTATTAGTAACTAGCAACATAATGTGTTATTTTTCTATAACGCATTGCAGTAATAGTAATGTACTACTTTTTTTTTTTTTTTTTTTTTTTTTACTGACCAGCAATGCAAATGTGCGTGACTTTTGCTTTACTTTTACTTGAATTGAAGGTCAAGCATCTGTACATTTTGGTGCTCTGTGTACAAATAGTTTATTTTACATACTGTATAAATAATGTACAAAATAACTCTGTTTATAGATTCTTTATAATTCGTGTATCATTCATTCGTTCATTCATTTTTATTATAAAAACAAACACAAAAAATGAGAGAATTTTTTTTTTTGTTTGTTTGTTTCCAAAATCAAAATAGAAAAACAGAATTAAAAAAAAAAAAAAAAGATTTTTTTCATCACACAAAAGTGGTATGACCCAGATCCAGAACGCTGGCCTCCCAGGAACTCCTTTTATGGCTTAAACATGTGGGAAAAGTCTTGAAGCGAAGTCAGGACTGTACATAAGATGTGGCAATAACTCCCAGCTGAGTTTCTGTAATGTGGAAGTGGTGCCGGTGAATGATGGTGAATGATTGTGAATGACTTTCAAGATCGTCATTCACGGACGTACAGCCTTCTTTAAAACGTTTGCACCATTCAAATGTTTTACTGCGGCTGAGAGTCTCATGGTGGAGGTGGTGATGGAGGACGGAGAAGATCGAGCAGGTGCTTCTGACCACCGCCGGATTGTGTTTATACCTAAAGGGAGCTCTGTTTTAGTCTGCAGATCGAAGCACTTAAACCTCTCCGGCTTAAATCCTGACACTTAATGCTGTTAATGTCACTCTGCAACTAAACATTTACTGCAGGTGTTTCTTCATCCTGTTTCTTCTTTCTTAAGTGTTACTTATTCTTTCTTTCTTTTCATCTCTCAATCATTATATCACCAATGTGCATCTTCTGGGGAACTGATACTAATTAAAGTGCATTATAAGAGACCACTGTTGCACCTTTTGGGTTAATTGGGTTTTATTGTTCGTACATCGTTTGAAATAAAAAAAATACACCCTTGCAGTAATTTTATTGGAAAAGTTTATTGTTTTTTTTTTTCTTAATTCACTTTCATTGGAACAAATTAAACAAAAGAAGTTTAAACCACTGTTTAAATGCTACAGCCTTTACTGTTAAGTGTGTACAGTTAAGTGCAAAAGTTTGCACACCTCTGAGCTTTTGAATGGGGTGCGGGGAAGCTTACAGCACAAAATGACATCATATACCAAATGAAATCTTCTTGAATCTAGCCAAACCTATCTACACTTCCTTAAAAAAAAGTTTACAACAAACCAAATACAAGATCATTAAGCTTATTTCTAGTCAAAGGTTACTAAAAGTTCAAGTAAAAAAAAGGCTTCTGTTCTATTGGCACATATTTTTGCTTCTTTCAAAGAAAAAGATCCCAAGAAACTAGCAAAATTCTCTACCAGTAAAACAAGATATTTTTTACTTACAATTTTAGTAACATTTGACTTGATTTAGACATAAGATTAATATTCTTATATTTGATTTGTTTTGATGATGTTTTATAAAATTATGGATAGCTTTGGCTAGATTACTTGACTGCGTCATGCCAACAGTAAAGCATCCTGAGACCATTCATGTGTGGTGCCGCTTCTCAGCCAAGGTGTGGCCTCAGTCACAATTTTTCCTAAGAACACAGCCATGAATAAAAAAAAAACAGTGCAAAAACATCCTACGAGAGCAACTTCCCCCCCAACCATCCAAGAACAGTTTGGTGATGAACAATATGCCTTTTCCAGCAAAATGATGGCAAAAGTGATCATCAGTGATGGCAAAACTACGTGACTCTGGGAACAAAACATGGAAATTTTAGGTCCATGGCCAAAAAACTCCACAGACCTGAATTCCATTGAGAACGGAATTATCAATCCTTAAGAGGTGAGTGGACAAACAAAACCCCACTAATTCTGACAAACTCCTTGTATTAATTATGTAAGAATGGGCTGCGCCATCAGTCAGGGTGTGGCCCAGAAGTTGATTGACAGCATGCCAGGGTCAACAGTGCAAATATTGAATCTTTGCATAAACTTAATGTACTGTAATTGTCAACAAAAGCCTATGATACTTACTGTATAAAATACTTGTACAGTAACATCTGAGAAAAAGATCTAATAACACTGAAGCAGCAGACTTTGTGAAAATTAATATTTGTGATTCTTAAAACTTTTGGCCCCTGGCTGTAATCTTATTTTCAGAAATTGTTGATAAATGTAACTGATAAATTTAATTCAAAGATATTTTCACTCGATGTAATTTGTGGTTTCTCCGGTTTATAAATTATTTATATAATCAGCGCCGGTGTGTCTTTCAACAAGAGAATGTAGTGTATAACATCTGGTAGAGTAATAATAAATATCAAGATGAAGAAATATTTAAAGCATTAAACCGATATGACTTTAATTGGATTTGATCGTTTTTGTGACTTCGGAAAGAAAACCCCCTTTAGTCTAGTTGCTAAATAAATCATATTGTCTCATAAGGATGTGTAAACTTTTGCACTCGGCTGTTCCGTGCAGTGCTATAGGTACCGATCCAGACCTTTTACTCTCAATACGGATGTTTGTTCGATGGAAAGGAAAGCGAGAGTTGGTCTGTAAATTGCTGAATGGAGAGTGAAGAGTGATGTGCTCCAGCCTCAGCATCAGTCATTCGTTTTATTGGCTTTGACGGTATCGTTTGCTGGCACTCTTTTCCAACACCGCCATCTTGCCAAACAGCTCGACTCGGGCCAGAAAGCTGCCATACAATAAGATCAACAGGCCTGATTTACACGGCGTTCACTCAGCCGGGGATAAAAGAGTGGAGTTTTGCAAAGTCGAATGAAAACATGTCTGGACTATGAGTGTAAATCAAAATCCGGGCATACACACACACACACACACACACACACACACACACACATACACACACAAGCATACACACACAGACATGCTACTTGGTGAACATTTGCATCATTACTTGTACGCCTGCATTCACCACTGCTGTGGCTTTGGGGTCTGAAATTGAGCCTCAGGAAACCAAGTGCAGAAACACTGAAGAGCAGATCAAAGCCTTCGACTACTGCTTATTTTCCTTCTTCCTCTATCTGAAAGGAGAAAAACAGCTCTTTCCCTCTAATTACACAGCCTTGTCTAGGGCTACGTTTATCTGGGACGGATTCGGTAGTACCTGTATTTCATCTTGTCGGACAGTTTTGATTAAGTGAATATAAAACTCTTTTTTTTTCCCCCCCGATGTAATAATATGTCACTGCCTTTGCTAAGCGAGCTCAGGGTCCTGCACAAATACTACTCTTCTCTTCAACGCAGTCCTATAATGACCGAAACAACTGATTTCACTTCCTGCCCTAATGAAGAAAACCCCCGTGCACTGAAACGAGAACCTTTTAACAAATAAATATCTAAATAGCGCTCGCTGTTCCTCTTCCTCACATCCGTTTGGAGTGTTTTATGACCTTATCTCGACCACACAGCGTTTCCAGAAAATCCTGGCCCCATTGGACTGCTCTACTGTACGTTAGCTATATATCCTGAACTAAATTAACTTCATTTTATAGACGTAAACAGTCTCTGGCCAAGCGTGAAGGATTTTCTGTTTAGCAAATCTGTGTCGAGGCAAACCGTACAACGGAGTGAGAGGAAGTTTATAAAGAGGATCTCAAACCTGTGGTTCTGTGGGCACGCGACCTCAGAAAGAACACAAACATGGAGGTCTTTTGTGCTTTATTTACAGAGCTTAGGAAGTTTTATATTTGAATTATGGATAAGTTGCTTCCAAATGGTTTTAATGTAAATTTATCTACATCAGTGGCCATAAAACTGACAAATATTAATTTAAACTTGCATTTGTGAATGAACCATTTAAGTATTATAAAAATAATTTTATTTAAGGAGTTGAACATTCAGGGCACACATGCATACACCACACTCTGTTTAATGTGTGAAATTTGGGAATACCAATTGGTATTCCCTCCATGTTTTTGGACTGTAGGATGAAACCCACCTACAACTCACCAAGCACGGGGAGAACATTTAAACTCTGTGAACACAGAGCCGAGGCAGGAATCGAAGAATCGAACCCTGGACCTGGAGGTGCAAGGAGCCAGTGCTACAGTAGGCACACTGCCAGAATAGGTGAATAATATTTTATTTAATTAGGTTCAGCCTTTATTCGTCACATAGACATTACAGTAAATGGACAAAAATATTTGCCCAAACCTGCAATGACATTGTACCCAAATACAGTTGGTCAGGGCTGTGTGTTCGGGCCAGTCGAGTTCTTCCACGCGGAACTCATCATACCATGTCTTTATAGTCCTTGCTTTGTGCACTGGGGTACAGTCATGTTGGAATAGAAAAGGGAATTCCCCAAACTGTTGCCACAAAGATGGTTGTCCGAGATAGCTTTGTCCAAGATGTCTTGGTATGCTGAAGCATTAAGATTGCCCCTCAGTGAGGATGAGGGGCCTGAATAATTGAAACACCTGATTGGTCAAGGTTTACTGATGCACATTGGGAGTGAAGGCTGACCTGTGTAGTCCCATCCAATAGATGTGCTAGTGTAGATCAAATTGCTTGGGGAAATGGTTAATGCTGGTTGTGATAGAAAAGAGTGAGAACACACAGTGCATTACTGTTTTGGTGGCACAAGGGAGTCCTACTCAATATTAAATTCAAATTCAAATTTATTTGTCACATACACAGTCATACACAGTACAATATGCAGTGAAATGCTTAGACAACTGCTTGTGACCTTAAAATAAAAGACTATGAATAGGAAATAAATATCAAAAAGAAAACAGAAGGTAAATTGAACTAAGTAAGAATAAAATAAAATATAAAATTAAAATAAAATAACTGTACAGTACAAAATAAACAATATAAGAAAATATATGAAAAAAAATATGGAACAATAAGAAAAAACAGCTGTACAAAGTAGAAATATAGATTTTATGGAATTTTTGTGTGGAATGAAGTTGGATATAAATGGTAATAAAAATGGAAATGTCCAGGGCTGTGCAATCCACATATTTAAAGTGTCTTGTGCTGCAAATATGCTAGCAAGTGATTTATTTAAAGTGGCTAGTGATAGAGTGATTTAATTAATGACCACGAAAGTGCAGCTGTGCAGTGGCCACTAGTGTAAATGACCAGAATGTGTCCAGAATGTCCAGAGTGAGTGCAAAAACCACATGTGTGGATGTGCAAAATGGATCAGTACTGTGTGATGCACTGATTAAGAGAAGAAGAATCTCCTCCTCAGTCTCTCTGTGTTGGTCTTCAGGGAGCGAAAACGCTTTCCTGACCTCAACAGAGAGAACAGTCCATTGCTGGGGTGGCTGAGGTCATGATCTACCTGGTCTTGGTCCAGCACCGCTAAGGTGGTCGTAATGTTATGGCTGAACAGTGTATATATATATATATATATTTACACTACCGTTCAAAAGTTTGAGGTCACTTGCAAATTTCTTTGTTTTTGTTTAGTGATTTATTTTCTACATTCTAC
>JAQMYJ010000006.1:25443255-25456363 GCA_030014305.1 Clarias laeviceps | reverse complement strand
ATATAATTTATTTATTTTTTTTTTTTTTAACAAGCAGACGTGGAAGAAATGACCAGCATCTGAAAATCTAGAGACAAATCACATACAAGGTGCATTAAGTGTGTTAAAGAAAAATAACGTGAGATGAACGCAGAGGAGGATTAAAAGATATACATTATCCTAAAGTGGTCACGGCAGAACGGACCAGTTTATAAATCATTCAGGATGTCAGATTGAGTCATGATTATGTATTCTAAGGCTTCCTGAGCTCAGCTCAAACACGTCAGCTCGGTCGAAGTTAAAGAGCAAGCGTATAGCCAGGGGTTAAACTAAAGAAAGCGCAGCAGCACAACAATCCCTCCATCTTTGGTTTATGTGAATGGAAAGTCTCCTACATTATGGTTTGTAAATCACAGCATGGCGTAATGATGTAATTCAGCTCCAAACAGCTTCATAATGAAATGATGTGGGTTTAAGCGTCTAGTGTTTTTCTCCAGACAAGGACACTGTGTCTACTTTAAAGCAGAACATGTTCACGGCAAAACGGCCCTTGTTAAATATAACTCGAGTTATAATGGTAAGTCTAGTTAAACCACCATAAATTTTAGAGGCGGAGCTTTGGGTTAACAAAGGCCATAAGTCATGATATATAGAGAAGTGCATAAAAATGTGAAAAAATCCGATTGGACGAGAAGCGTTCCACGAGTGGTGATAATAGACAGTAACAGCACTGGGACGTTTAAACGATACCACATGTATCACTCGACTTAGGTCTGTGCGGTTCGAAGTACTGAGGTGAGAGCAGCTGCCTGACAAAACCCACATTCACAACCAGTCACAGAAGCACTTTCAGTAACAACACACACCTGATAACGTTACGGCGTCTTAAACAACACGTCGTCTCCTTAGTGTCTCGTTCCTAATTGCCTCCATGTTGTTTTATTTACTAGGACGAGCTACAAAGCTAACTAGCTTCTAACATGAGGCTGAATCCCAAATCCCTCTCTAATCCCTGAGCACTACAAGGGATTGTACAGTCTACATAGTGCACTAACTTTCCATCTAATGCTATTTGGGATTCAGCCCCGGAACCTGTAAGTTAACGGAGCTGATATTCTAAAGTGGAATAAGTTTCTCAGGACTGTCCACCACATCCATGGTTTATTCTCCTCACCTTTTGGCTACAGAGTACCAGTAAGAATTTAAAACTACTCTCCCCCTGTTAATTACACTAACTGTCTGTCGCCAGCTCCGCCAGTCGCGGTTTGTTACCTCCTCCAGTCGCGGAAGGACTTGAGTTGGCGGAGCAAATAACTGGTTAAATAAAGAAACAACTCAAAATGTTAAAGTATAAACTATAAACTAAAGATCTTATTATATTTAGTTTTTCTGGCTTGCTTTGCAGATTACGAGTTCAGCAACGGCTGCCGCTCACCCCCTTGGAGACAGGTGCACGGAGAGCTGGCGTATCTCGTCATCGAGACGTGCGACAGGGGCTCGCTCTTCATCACATGCAGCACAGACGGAGTCTTTCTCAATGCGGTGAGGAGCACAATCGCTCTACGTTTAAAACCAGAAGTGTGTGTTGCTGAATACTGAATAAATGAATCATTGAATAAATAAACTTCTAGGCTTTAATTGTAATTCTGTCACAAAGCACAAAGTAGCTTAACAGAAACCCGCATCCCTAATGAGAAATGACAGTTGGTGAGGTGTCATTATTTTCTGCAACAAGGGCTTCAAAGGGTTTGAAAGTGCCATCTCTTGATGGGGAAAAAAACTTTTTTTGTCACTGTTCCTTAAACAATACAGTATAAGTATTAGAAGTAATCTAGAAGTAATCTACAGATGGTTAAAAGTATACAGAAGGATGTGCGTACTGTATGTTATCTGCAAATGCAGTACTACGCCAGTTTTTTCTATAAGGAACTTGAGCACCGGGGGATTTTTGGTTTTATCAACAAATGTCCAAGTTACTGTACAAGATGAAAAGTTCAAGAGGGGAAAAATTAGCCATGCTGTTTGGGTAGGAGTTGCATAATCACTCTTCGCACATCAGTGCCAACCAATCATGAGTGTCTGTGAGCTCGGGTATGTGAAATAGGGCGGATAGCACTTTTTCCTCTGAGTGTGTTGATTTGATTGGAATGTACAAGTGAAAAACTATTAAATATAAACTTCTCTCTCTCTTTGTATCTTTCACCTTCAATCACTCAGAGCGTCACAGTGATGTTGGAGCTGTGATCAGCTCTATTATTCCAAGTGAGCGTATGTGTAGTGAGTTATGGAGTTTTCCAAGAGATCTCACGCTGTGACCATGAAGATGTTCACTGTAGCGTCTCCGTCACAGCTCCGTGATGTGGAAAATGCTGACATTTTATTCTCATCGCTCGTCTGCGTTTGGCTTTTTCCAGGGCATCGGTCACGACGGAGACGAGAACGCTTACGGCAGAAAGAGTGATGTGTACAGAGATCTGGTCACGCTTCTCAAGAACATGTCTCCTTACTTTGCCGAGGACATCAGGAAGCAGGTGATGCTTTTAGATACTAGATTACAGCAAACGCAACAGGAAGTGGATTTATAAATTAAGAGATTTTGGGATGAATAAGTGACTGAACAAAAGTGTTTTTTCTTGTTCCATGTATTAGGAAGCAAACAAGTTCCAAGGTTATATAACTTAAGTCTAAAAATATCTAAAATATTTTGAGGCAAAAAGTGGAGTTTAAACATTATGGAAACATAAAAGAAATCCAAACAGAATCATGAAAACTATGCTAGGCTGTAAAGTAGAGGGTAATGCGAATGCTAATGCTCAAGCTAACAGGGTTAATAAGCAAACCATACAGTATCAGGGACCATCACAAACGATACTACAAAAGACGCAAGACAAAATAAATAAATAGACAAATAAACTGAATCACTGATAAGAAAACATTTCTTGTTGTGGAACATTTCATGAAACAAGTCGTTCCCTGATCTCATGTACGTCATAGCAGCTACTGTATAATAATAATACATTTTATTTATAATGCACTTTATATTTGAAGCAAATCTCAAAGTGCTACAAATTAATTCGACCCAAAAGCTCTGATAAAAAGATAAGTTTTAAGACCAGATTTAAAAGCATCAACAGTCTGTGTATAAACAACCACTCCCTCAGCATCCTGTCTTTATTCTCTCTTTAGAAGTTAGAATAAGATAAAAACACACACACACAAACACACACACACACAAACATGCACAAAAAATTGTAAACACTACTATCCTGAGGACTCCTTCTATAAACGTTACATAAACCATATCAATGATCAGAAAAGTTTTTAATTTATTTATATGGCTCGTCTGTTACCATAGAAACTATCGAACTCTCATAGCACATTCATGCCTTCTGTCTTCTGACCAATCAGAATCCAGAATTGAACAGTATAAAAACACACAGTGTAGTTGTTTATTCTGTACACGTACTGTACATGTGAAGGTTACACAGTTGTAGACTTAATTAATATTTAAAAAAGTTCATATTATAAATTAATCGTACTGTAACAATTTACATTTTAAATGCGTTAACGGAGGTCATGTCTATAATAAACTATGCACACGTTCATGTCATGTTGTAAATCATTCATAAGACATCATACACATTGTTTATGAACATGCAGTATATTCTTATTCTCATCTTCTCATGAGAAGATACAGTTTAATCTACTGTATGATATAACAATTTATACAGTATGTAACATATATATACACAATAGTAAAAATTGACCTGTCTTGCTATACATAATAATAATTATATGTATAATGCCTTATAAGCGCACTGTAACATGTTGAGTTATACTGTACATATGACCTTCATATAGAGGGAAAAGTGTCTGACAACTACACTAGGATTATTTGTGTGTAAAGAGAGCAGGGAAGTAACACAAAATCACTGAGTGGATGTTTTAAGCTATTATTTGAGTGGTTTTTTTCCTCTAGTAATGGAAAAAAGTGAGTGTGGATGATTAATGGGTGATGATCTAATTTATTTAATTGAAATCAGTCCCATTTCAGTCAGATCTCAGAGTTTGATTACTGAAAGTCGTATAAAGAAAAGTGTAATTACACTATCGCTCAAATGTTTGGGATCACTTGCAAATTTCATTGTTTTTGTTTAGTGATTTATTTTCTACATTCTACAACAATACTGAGTATCTCAAAACTATGAAATAAAACATACGACATGAGGTAATTACGTAACAACAACAGTAACATTCAGTTGTTACTGTATTTTAAGACATGAAGGTCAGCTGTTCTGGAACAGTTTCGTGTCGAGTGCGTTTGTAAAAACCCATCAAGCTCCATGATGATGAAACCGTCTCTCATGACGACCTTCCCAGGAAAACAAGACCAAAACTGAGCTCTGCTGCAGAGGAGAAGTTCATTTACTGTAGAGTCACCAGCCTCAGAAATCACCAATTACGTAACAACCAGCACCTCAGATTAGAGCCGTTATGAAGCTTTACAGAGCAGAAGTAGCAGAAACATCTCAATACCAACTGTTCAAAGGAGATTATTGTGTGTTTTGGATAAACGCCTTCAGCATTGTTTTACACTGTAGGAAGAAATAAAAATCAGGAACAACCATGGAGTTAGAAGGGGTGTACAGATGTTTAAGCGGTAGTGTGTATCATGAGATGATCAAGGTGAGAGGTTGAATCCCAGATGTGGTGGTGCATTGTGGGAAGTTTTCGCTCGTGGTGTAAGATACACGGAGATTATTAGTCCACTGTGGCCCTTGAACATACATGACATCATCGCATGAAAGAGCCAGATTCATTAAACAATCAGAGCCAGAGAGGGTTCACACTCCTGCGTCAGGACAGATGACAGAACATCAAACAAGAGAGAGAGAGAGCGAGGGAGAGAGAGACAGAAAGAGAGCTCAGAAGCTGAGTCGCATCTTAACACACAGTCACTCCTGTGGCTGAAGTGTGAAGTATGCGCCCTGAGATTAATCACAGCTGACGCGAGGAGTGGAGGACATCAGCGTCTGCTCTACACTTCACTGTGAGATAGTGTCTGTCTGTACAAAGAGAGAGAGAGAGAGAGAGAGAGAGAGAGGTGCTTCTCTCACTCCTGTCGCAATCCTGTTTTTCACATCACCGCAGTGTGAAAGAATGCAAATATGCGCCAGTTATTCAAGCCCCCCTTTTACAGAAAAAATAAAAAATAAAACCTCTTCTGAGTACACTTCTAAAGTACGTCTGATTTATTCAGTAGTGCCGCGTCCCGCTTTAGCGACTTTATAAATTAACAAATCAGTCCTCAATAATGACTTCAAGCTGTAGAAGAGGAAAAAAAAAAAAAAAAACTGTGTTTAGCCGTCGGAAAATTTACACAGGATTTCTCAGCGGTGACTATTTGCTGGAAAAACATCGTTTCGAGTGGCAGGCCGGGCGACGTTTACAGCGCCAAATATTTACAAAAAGATCTTTGTACATGAAATTTTGTAGCGAGAGGATTATAGGAAAAATTGTATTTCACAATTTGATGATCAATTTCTAAACTGGCCTCGGTGCCAGGGACTAAGATCTCTGCTTTTTAATGTTGCACAGGGCAATAAATACCTTCCCGTGGATGTAAACACAGGCCCGAGTCCAACGCGCACTTTTCTTGTCTTTAAAACACACCTTGAGATCCAGCTCGGTGCTTCACGCCAGGCGTCAGACCTGCTCTCAGCAGCATAACTCTGTCCCGAGCCATCTCAGTGGAAACTCAATCACACAGACAGTTATGGTGTGTGAAATTATGGTGGTGATATTTCAGCACAGATATAAACTGTCAGCTCCAGAATTATTGGCACCCTGCGAAAATGGTGAAATTATGCAGTACATACAGCGAGTTAAAAAATATATATTTAGGCTTTTTTATTCCCTAAAGTAGAGCAACTTCATAGAGATTCAGGGTTGCAGAGCATCAGGGGAGTGTGAGGTTCTTTAAGGTGATTACAGAAAAAGCATGCACACACACAAACACACATGTTCACACCCAGAGGTCATTTAAAGATTTTGTACTTACACATTGTGCAAATTTTAGGAAAAGCTTGGCCATATACCAGGCATCAAATAAAAAAAAAATACAGTAAGTCCCCAACATACGAACAAGTTCTGTTCTGAGAGTCCAATTTGTTTGTAAGTCCAACAAACTTTGTCTAGGGACTAGGATACTAACACACTTGGCTAAACATAAAACTAACATGTCCCATGATCTTTTCCGTGTTCTTTAGAATTGTGCCAATGGTTGAACAATTTGTGTTAAAAGAATGAGCAATGTCTGCCATCTTTTCATCTCGCAGTACCAGCTTCATCACCGCTTCTGGACATCCTGGGATGCATGTGGCACGCACTTGATGATGTATGTCGGACATCTAACGTCTGCAATTGAACGCATGTTCATATATCTTTGAAAGTTCGTACCGCAAATGTTCGTATGTAGGGGACTTACTGTACTGGCTTTTTAAAGTTACTTGTGAAAAAGTTTGTATACAATTACACAAACCTTCACACAGAAAGAGACACAGGATCGAAGCACTGAGCTGTTAGGAGACAATCATGCACAATTATCCTACTTTTTTTTTTTTTTCATTTTTATTTAAAATTGTCTTGCATGAAATACAAGTAAGTAGAAAGTGGTTAAAGTGCTTCTACATAGCATTCTTTTGTAATTGATAACTAGAGTAATAAGTAGAATTGAAAATGTTTAGCATCCAATTAACTGACTCACTCACACTCACTCTCTATAGCGCTGATCCTGTACACAGGGTTTGGGGAAGCCTGGAGCCTATCCCAGGGGACTTAAGAGCACTAGGCAGGGTACACGCTGGACAGGGTGCCAAACCAACACAAGGGACAAGCATTTACACACTCACACACACTATGCCAATTAACCTAGTCTGCATGTCTTTGGACTGTGGGAGGAAACCGGAGTGCCTGGAGGAAACCCACCAAGCACAGACCCGAAGGTGAGACCCAAACTCTCAACCCTTGCGGTCTGAGGCCACAGTGCTAACCACTAAGCTTCTGACAGAGTGCATTTGAGCTGGGGCAAAATCCACCAGTTTACATGAAGACTGAGGTTAAGATCAAATCCCCAAGTGGAGTCAAAGGAGGAAATAAGATAAAAATTAAATTAAACATTTTGTCCAAAGTAATAAACAGTGATGGTCAAAATCACAAATTTGCCCAAAGGTAAACACTGACCTAGGAACTGGGCATGGAACTGTGGGGCGGGACTGATCAGAAAATTGGGGAGGGGTTCTTCTGGAAGGGCATCTAGCATAAAACCTGTGCACATTAAATATACTTATGCTGATGGTGGCTTAATGGTTAGCACCGTCACCTCACACCTCCAGGTGTTCAAATCTTGACTCGGGGTCTGTGTGCATGGAGTTTGCATGTTCTCTCTGCACTTGGTGGGTTTCCTCTGGGTACTCTGGTTTCCTCACTTCCTGGTTTTCCTGTGGGATCGGACCGGACGGGATGGCCTTTGGACACCACGGGCATGGGTGAGCCTTGGATGCCTATTGGATGATCCTGCCACCAGTTTACTGGTATATGGTTGGTGATCAGTGTTGTTCCCTTCACCTTGTTATAATGTTTTGGTTGATTAGTGTACATACTGTACTGTATATGTCTGTATGTCCATCTTTCTTTCTTAATTCGCCACTTTCTTTTTCTTTCATAATATATTTATTTCATTCTGCCTCTTTCTGTCTCACTTTCTGTCTCTATATCAATAACTTTCCCTTTCTTTCATTTTTTCTATCTATCTATCTATCTATCTATCTATCTATCTGTTTGTCTGTCTGTCTGTCTGTCTGTTTACCTACTGTGCTTCATCACCATGTTGAGAAAAAGATGATGTTATCCTATGAATATAATAACACATAGCATCCTGATACACATCTAAAATGAGAAACGTCTAGTTTTGCAGATTCTTGTGACTCTTAAGTTTCACATTCAGCTATGAGATCTCCTTCATAAAAACTCCAGAAAACTATCTTTAAGTGCATTCAATATACACATAGTTAGTGTCTGATTTTAATTGGAGCTGACGGTTATTATATACCGATAGCATATGTTGCTCTCACATAATATATAAGGACAATATAAACCCTGGAATGTTTTTTTTTCTTTCTTTCTCTTTTTCTCTTTCTGCTCCTCCACCAATGTTTCTGCACTAATCTGGCGACAGAGCCACACTTAAATTTATCCCAGGATTACAGGAGCTATAGAGTTCTCCAAGTAAAACCGCCTCGGCGTCCAGCAGGTTTATTCAGCGAGTTTGAAGGAGTGTTTGCTCAGTAGCTGCGCTCACGTCGAATCCCTGTTGGCTCAGACGAACCGATCGACTGATAGCATGGCTGCGAGAGACCGAGAACAGATTATTTAAAAAAGAGAAGCGTTATAATCTCGACAGCAAACGAGCTGTCAGAGCAGCGGGTGTTTGGACGTGTCAGGTTGGCTTGTTGTGGTTGTCACACACAGCTGGAAAGTTCAGAAGGCTGTTATTATTGTTATAGCAGCAGAATGAATGGGCTTTTTGTCTGCCTGATATGGCGTGTAAATATAGAGTTTCTGCTTGTGTTGCTGCTGTTTGTGACTGAGACTCAAAACATGGCAATAAGACCGGGCATGTGGTGGCAGCTTTGGCCTGGATTACGAGTGCCACTGAATAGAAAGACGTTATTATTGTCTGAGGTGAGAATGCCAGGCAGTCAGGCGTGTGTGTGTGTTTGTGCATATTTGTGTGTAAAAATGCTCTCCAAGTGTTTATAATATTTTACGATGCCAGTGAAGGGAACTCAGCCACGAGAGCAACAAGCTGAGAATGATGGGCAGACACGATATAAATAGTTTTTTTTATCTCCTGCGGTGTTGCAGAAGGTCCACAGGTCGATCTTTATCTCAGCTTACCGCCTGTGTTGAGTTTCACATGTTCTTCTCATGTCCAGCTGGGTTCCTGAAGGGTTCTTTGGTGCTCTCAGAGTTCCGTGTAGTTCTGAGGTTGGGTTGGTCTCCTATGTGACCATAGTTGGGTTGGTGTATGTCCTGTGGAATTCTCAATTCTCAGTATTCCACGGATTGGCTCCAGACCTACCTGATCATGAACCCTAACCCCCAACACTTACCTCTAAACCTATCCCATAACTTCTAACCCCCAACTCCTAACTTTCAACACTAACTCCTAACCCCTAACTGCTAACCATAATTCCTAACCCAAAACTCTGACACCTGACCCTAATACAGTACCTACAGTAATTATCATAACCCTAACCCATAAAGCTAATTCCTACCCCAACCCATAACAATAACTCCTTACCCTAATCCCTAACCCTAATTTAACTTCTAATCATAATGCCTACCCACCAACCCTAACCCCTAACCCCTAGCTTCTAACCATAATCCATAACTCTAACCTCTAACCATAATGATAGCGTGTTTATCGCCTGATATTTAGCGTTTCTTTTTAGTTAAGAACTAAATCGGTAAGAAAGAAATGGTATTGTGTTCTTTCTAATCTCTCCTTCACCACTCATTTACACGTTTTTCTTCCCTCTCCTCGTGTCCCAAGATGACACTTTCCTGACTCTCTGCAGAAGCTCCCAGACTCATCGATTGTAGTGGAATAAAAGCTACTCTGTGTTGTGATAGAGGCTGCTGCGAGGCGAATAGAATAATCCGCTTCACCCCAGAGACTCGTTTCCTCTGGATCTCAGCCCGGCTGCAGTAATAAGTCTGCTCCGGCACGCTTTTGTCATCCAGCTCACACTCAGCCACTGATTGCGCTCCTCTCCTCCGAGTCAGCACCTCCACCCGGCCAAGTACAACACGCCGTATCTCCTAACCTATCGGCTCCCCGGCACACGGCTCCCTTTAGAAGCTTTATTTTTTAATTAAATCAGACACTTTCAGTCAAAGCCACAGCAAAGACGAGGCTCTCATCAACGAGAAAGCAATCAAGGCCGTGGCTGACGCGAGCCACGTGTGTTTGTTGTGTAAAGCTTTTGATTAGCAGGCTGTTTATATTACCGATCGTGATCAGAGCCTGGCGAGCGCAGAGACCGGGTATCACTTAAACACTCGTCGTGCTCTCGTCCTTCTTTTCATGTCGCTCCATAACGTGCCCAAGGAACTGTCACGCACTGTCTAAAGGAGGCGTCTGCTCTGACAGCTCGTCCAGGCCTGACAGCCTCGAATCCGTCTCTGCCTCTGTCTGCTTTTCTCATTTTCCACCCTTGATGAGGGAAGCGACTCGGGTTCACCCGACACACCGGCAAAACAGAAATTAAGAAATATATTTTTTTTAAATCAGTGGAACCAGCAGCGTTTTACAAATCGGCTCAGATGCACGAATGCATTCTTGGTTGTTTTTGTGAACTTTTTTTTTTTTTTTTTTTAACAGGTACAGTATAGTGGAAAAAATTAAATGGGCAAAGCGATGCACGTAGCTGGACGTTGGCGTGAACAAGCCCGAGCCCACAAGGTTTTGGAAAGAACATGGTGTCCCTGGCATTTCAGAAATACACTGCAGATGTACACGAGCTGCCATCTTTGTCTCTCATTCAAAAATAAATAAATAAATAAATAAATAAATAAACAAATCATTGCTCGCTATGTCATCAGAATGGAAAAGAAGTATAAAAAGCTGGAAGAAGGGTGGCTATTTTCTGCATAGCAAAAAAAAAAAAAAAAAAGCCTGTGATTAAAAACACCCCTGCTGCAAACAATTCATGTGCACCCTGTTGGCACTGCAGCATGAGGTAGTTAAAAAAAAAAAAAAAAGAGAGAGAGCATGAGAGAGTCAAAAAATCATCAGCGAGCGAGTGGCATTGCAACAAAGCCTCTACTCAACATGTGCCAAACTGCCAGGCTGCAGCGAGGAATGTACAGAAACAATAAATGTTTCATATTGTTCAGCCAATCGAGAACGTGCACTAGCCTTGAATATATATATATATACATATTTCTTCCATCACTCAAATAAAGAGCGCATTGTTACAGTACACCTTGCAAAAAAGTGCCACATACTTAACTTTTATTATAATAAAATAAAACGTGCAGTGGAGAGCGGGGCTCGCTAGCTCACAAGCTCAGGCACTAATATCCGATGTGCCTATGAGATAAAGAAGGAAAAACATCAGTATGTCAGATGGAGGCTGGAAAATATGGCGCGCCGTCGACACCCGCACCACGAGGAAGAGCTCTTTTTAACGACCCCGCTCTGTATAATTTTACAAGACCAGTTTATTGTAGATTTTACAGCTGCCGTTTCTGTGCAAATTAAGACAGGTTTCTTTCTTTCTTTCTTTAAAAATGCCCTCATGTCTTAAAACCCCTCTACAGGACGTTCGAGAAGAACCTCAGACCACTCGAGAAATCCCACATGTGGAAGCCGTTGATCCGGAGGAAGCGGGCCAAACCCAGAGGTCTTACGAGCGTCGGGAAAAGAATGTGCACGAGAAGCCGAGGCGAGAGCCCGTGCCGAACAAGAACCTGGAGCCGTCTTTGACGTGGAAGAAGCTCGGCGTGACGTCCCCTCAGGAGTGAGTGACCGACCATCCTGACCTCGCTCTGAAGTGTCCGCCCGAGTCCTGTCCCGTGTGCGTGCGTGCGTGTGTGTGTGTGTGTTTTAACGATAAGCTCACCGGTGCACTTTACAAGGAGATGGGGAACAGTGTCTTCAGTTGTCCAGAGTGCGTATCGGTGAGCGCTGGTGTTCCTGACTGATAAAGCTTCTCCTGATCCATCGCACATGTTCCTCCGTCCACACACATTCAGCACGGAGCTGATGACCTCCAGCTGTCTGCCGCATCGTCCCTCATCACACTCCTACTGCTGCACTTTAACACAAACACATTTAAAACATGTCGAAAACACTTCTGTAGAAGATCCTGAAGGCGTCATTGACATGTGGCTTTGGTTTTTAATAATGATGCAGTTTAGTACAAGTGTGTGTGTGTATGTGTGTGTATGTGTGTGTATGTGTGTGTATGTGTGTGTATGTGTGTGTATGTGTGTGTATGTGTGTGTGTGTGTGTGTGTGTGTGTGTGACCCTCTTGATGACCCTCCTGTAACGGCACACATCCCAGTGCTTTACTCATCTTACACACACACACACACACACACACTGCTTTGTTTTTTCATAGCTTTCTTCAATTTTTTTCTTTATTGAGTTCCTCTGTGTTGTTTTTCTTTATCTGTATGTTTAATTGTCTGACTTTCACTCTTTCATTCCTGATTGATCACTTTTTCTTTTTGTTTGTTCTGTTCCTTTTATCTACCTCATTGCCTGTCATCTGTCTATACTCATCTTTCTTTCTTTCTTTCATACTTTTGCCCTTCTATCTATCTATCTATCTATCTATCTGTTTTCTTTTCTTGATTAGTAAGTTCGTTTTTCTTTTTCTCTCTTGTCTGTCCATGTCTATTTCTGTCATTATTTGTTTTTCTTTCTTGTTTCTATGTGACTCTCCATCTCCTTCTTTATTCTTTCTTTCTTTCTATCTGTCTGGATGTCTGTGTGCTTTCTTTTTTTTCTTCTTCTTGATTAGTAAGATTGTTTTCTTTCTCTCCCTTTTCTTTCTTTCTATCTGTCTATCCCTGTCTGTATCAGTTTTTTTTCTGTATGGCTATCTGTCTGTTCTTTCTTTCTTTCTTTTTTCTTTCTCAGTCAATAACTTTTGTACTTTTATCTATCTATCTATCTATCTATCTATTTATCTATCTATCTGTCTGGATGACTGTCTCTCTCTCTCTCTCTCTGTTTTTCTGTATTCTTTCTTTCTTTCTTTCTTTCTTTCTTTCTCAGTCAATAACTTTTGCACTTTTATCTATCTATCTATCTGTCTGGCTGACTGTCTCTCTCTCTCTGTTTTTCTGTATTCTTTCTTTCTTTCTTTCTTTCTTTCTTTCTTTCTTTGTCTTTCTGACTGTTTGATCAAATGTGAGTTTGGTTCTTGTTGTGTAGGACATACAACTCAAAACCTGATAGCTCCTTGTGGATTTCTCACAGTGTGTGTGTGTGTGTGTGTGTGTGTGTGTGTGTGTGTGTGTGTGTGTGTGTGTGTGTGTGTGTGTGTGTGT
>JAQMYJ010000006.1:25401622-25423024 GCA_030014305.1 Clarias laeviceps | reverse complement strand
GGTATGCAGTTCAAGTAGTTGTCAGAGCAGTGTGATCTCACAGTGTGGCCATGCTGAGTCATTTATATATATATATATATATATATATATATATATATATATATAGTCATTTTCTTTCATCACTCCTAAGGTGGTTTCATAGTCACTAGTCATTCGTATCCTGACTCAGTTGACCGTAATGACGCACATGAAGGCCAGTAGGATCATCTACATGTGTGACCATCAGGGTGTCAATTACATAATGACTCCACAGAGTTTATCTAGTTGTCTCTCCAAGAGAGTTAGTTTCAATGAGTGGTGGCTTCAAGAATTTCCAGGACTTTTGGGATGACCATCTACTTGATGACCGAGAATCTACACAAAGGATTGTAATTACTCACCAGCAACTGCCAAGGTCAAGGTCGAATGATGCCTCTCACATGCGCTTTTCTACAATGGGGTGACTTCTTTTAGCCTGGGTTAACTATGGTCATAAATCCCTCCCAGATAATAACTGATAGCACATTGCGTTTTAGTGAAATTTGCATCTGAAGACTTTTAGCTCTTCTATACCAACTTACCTGCTTATAGACATGTTCGCACTTTACTGCTTTCTTTGTCAAAAAACAAAACAAAACAAAAATATTCTTTGTCATGGCTCATATTGCAAAGATCATAAACCACCAGACCTCCTTTAGCTCTAATTTGTGATTTACTTCCCTTCATACCTGCCCATGTCAACAAACACCTGCCATATTGATTGGTTTCCTGGACAAATATTGTTGCTAAACCTTCTAAGCCGCTCTAACACAATTAATCATAAATGCGGTTAAACAGACAGTCTACTGTAAAGCACTTAGCAAGCGTGACAAGATTAAATATGGTGAGTGCAAACTCTTCATCATGCTGTTTGTAGCTACAGCTCATAAACACTGGTGCGTATTGTGGAAGTGTTGGCTTTACCACAAAACACACTTTTAACACCATTTATTAAATCTGTAGCTCACAGTGTTTGGGTGCATTTGGAAGTTTGATTATTCTTCATTTCAGCTTTTTAAAAACTTGTTTGTTTACTTATTTATTTCTTTTTTGAGCAGATCTAGTTCGGGCACTCTCCATGTTACTTTTGTGAAAAGTTTCGTTGGACCACGACCAAAACCAAGTGACCTTGGACACACTCTCCAATCTCCTTCAGGACGAGGATGCCAGAAACCGTAACTGTGAATAAAAAGACTCATATAACTTAATCGTACATCAGAGGTCTGTCGAGGCTCTCAGTGACCACAGCATACCCACTTAAAATGTTTACTGTAGTTTGCCACTGTACAGATCTTGGCGAAACTAGACCAACGTTGCAGCGAAAAACACTCTTTGTCCTGTTCCAAGCCACAGAAATGACGGTCATTGAGAGAAAGTGTGTAGTGAGAAGCGTGGGAAACAATACAGTGCTGGAGTCACCTGATTTATTTCGACTCTGCCTGTGGTATACATGCAAGGTTTTACAAACAAGATTCTAGATAAGGCAAGGAACTGATTTCTTGTTAGCATGGCGGCCACTTTGCACCAATGATATTGTTGATGTAGTGTTTAGATATTTAAAGAAAACTTGTTGATTTTAGGTACAAGTTGACTTTTTAGCACTTCGAACTCACCCTTAGACAACCTTTCTCCAGCTCCCATTTTACGTTGAGCCTATAAGCGAAAAGGTCTAAAATCCTTTGGAACCTTAAGCGATTTTTTATTCATGTTCCTCTGTATGTATCCTCCCAGGTTCGAGGAGTACAAGGTGTTGCAGATGCTGGTGGATTTGCTGTCAGATCAGCCTGAAGAGGTTTTGGTCAACGTGGTGGGGGCTCTAGGAGAGTGCGCCCAAAGACCCGTCAACCGTACCACCATCCGAAAGAGCAGTGGCATCCCACCCCTGGTCAGCCTGCTCACTGGAACCAACCGGGCCCTGCTAGTCAACGTCACCAGGGCTGTAGGGGCCTGCGCTACGGATCGAGAGAACATGGCGTAAGTCCTCAAAAGGGGTCAGTCTCCTTGAAAATAGCTCATACTGGGCTCCATCACAAGTCACTGCAACAGGTTCTTTATTATAGTGTACATTCCAGAGTCTCGGTCAAGCTCTGAGGCCCAGGAGTGGTTTGGTTTTCTTCATATATGGTAGATTTCACTTTGATACTTTTAAGATTATTATTATAAATGTGTTTTTTGTTTTTTTTTTCTCCCCGTTCCAAGCACATAATGTTCCTAGTTGGAAAAATGTTTTTGGACCTGATTTTATACTCTCGCTGCTTATCATCTCTCTCCAGCTTGGTGAGCGAAGCAAGAGTACAGGACCTTCTGCAGTACTTGTTTAACACGACCTCGCCTGTGATGTACTATATCAGACCATTAACTAACCACAGCCCAGAACAGATTCAAGATTTTAAGTCGAGCGTTTTCCGACAGTAGCATACAGGCTTACATTGTTGGCAGCAGCAACTGTCCAACGAGCCAACTTTAAAATGGTTCTTCTGCCCTTGGCTTGGTTAGGGCTTAGAGGAAACCACAATGTTGCTCTGGCTGAAATATGCTGTTGCCACCAATTTCGTACTGTAAGCCAAGTTCCACTCTTTCTTGGATCTAAAAAGGTCTTTTGAACAATGCTTTAACAGTGTACAGTGCGGGATATCTTTGTCTCGGCTCTTTTAGCGATGTCCGTAAACATCACTCTTATTGTTTGCTTGGTTTGGTTTTAGCAAGGCACAATATTGTTCTTCTCAGTTTAACCCACTGTGTTCACCGCAGCGGTGACGGCTCCAAAGGGTCCCCGGAGAGGCCCTGACCAGCCTGATGGCTGTGTCCTGTCCAAGACTTGACAGGTCCAGTGTGGAAACCCTTATGGCTCAGTGCTTTAATGACAGAGCGCAGGGATTTTGTTTATGCTACCTGCTGATCTCTTCATATTTGTGGCCAGGGCGGAGGCCTTGATTGTTTCACTGCGGTCATTTTGTGTAAGCTGCAGCACGAAGTTGGCAAAGGCGGTCAGGCCAGCCACACGAAACTGGAACAGAGAGCAGGACATGCACCGAGAATACCTTTGCTCCAGCATGTGCAGATCACATCCTTTTAGTTAATTTAGTTATGTCTGATGAGCTGGATCAATAAAGAACAGCCAGTTTAAAAGGATGCTCAAGAGATGACTCATGGAAATTCATTCTGTTCTTGTTGCGATAATTTCTTGTTGATTTTGTTAATGGTAAGGAAGTGATTTCCTTGAAAAGGTTGCAGGTGTTCCACAAGGGTGTAGCCTCATGCTTCTAACTTTAACCAACGTTATGATCTTGCCATCGCCAGGTTTTTTCTTTTTAAAATTCTTTATTTGCATTTGACAATAAACCACCGTTAGCCCTCAGACAACATTCTGGAAGTGTTCCACTAAACAAATTAATCGAATAAGTTAGGAATTTATTTACTTCGCTTGCTTCGGCATCTTAATTTATAAATACTATTCGAGCAGTGATCAGAAGCGATGCTCATTCCAGGGCCATAGCAGATTAGCGGATATATTCATGGGTCAGGGCTGCAGAGAATGCAGAGAGAATTGGATGTGTGGTGGAAATACAGCCGACAATCTACCTACCAGCATGTCTTCGGAGGTGGGAGGAAATTCAGGAACCTGAAAGAGATTACAGCAAGCAGTAGACTAAGCTTAGGATTGAACTCTGGATAGGCCCTATTTATTCTTGTGTGAATCTCAGTGCTCTGGTGTCACAACATTTCCGTTTCTGTGTTCATATTTGATTTGTGGACACCATGGGTACATTATGACTTCCTGTCACAGACAGGTGGCAAACATGGTGGATTTAAAAACGCTCAACAGAGGTTTGAGAGTATGAGAAAACTTTCATAAAATATCAAAGTGTAAGCAGTACAGTGCTTATCTAAAAGCTAGCAATAAGAGGATGCACAAATTGGCATCACAGTCACTTTGAGCGTGACTTTTCTACACAAGGCGGTTTCTGGATTATACTAATCGAAGGTATGATTATGCAGGTCTGTTTTTGGACGATCTTCGCAGGTCATGCAGCCTGTTATAGAGATACATGTCTAAAAACATGACCGTAATCATTTAGAAAAGATTGCAGTCTAAGACATGCTGTGAGTTGCTTCACGACAGTGGCTGTTGTTTAAAATGCTATACAGTATGAAATTTTATTTACATTTTTCTGTGAAAAGTTTAAAAAGGAAAAACAAAAAGTCATGAAACAGAGCTCGAGTGCCATGTGATTCTCTGGGAATTTCTCTAGTAGCACAGCACATGTCCCAGCGTGTTCCACTGTGTTTTGCACCATCTGAATCTTATTACTTTTACAAGACTATTATAGACTCCAGTCCTATTCCTAATTAAGGCTGGACACAAATACAGTGCTTTATGTTCGAGCCGTCTCAGTTAGGCAACATAACCAGAGATTGTCTAAAAGAATAATATGTTTATGGACGTATATGACCACAGTGGTGTTGTAAAAATCCACAGGGCTTGTTTTTGAAGAAATAAGGTCACTCTCTCAGTTTGTGTGAGAGCAACAAGGAGTGTCGGGCTCCAGAAAAATGCATCACCTCCTAAGCAGCATGCTCCAGTCATGTATATTTAGAGTGGGCTCTTTATTTTTTACATTTACACTTAGTTGTGGACAGAAAGCCTTTATTTGCCTCCCACACACATTTTTCCTTTTTTTCTTGTGGCTCATTTTGAGAGTTCTATGGTGGAGTTTGGTGAGCAATTAGAATAGCTGCCATATGATCGTTTCCTGTCACAGACCAGCATGGTCATGTCTGGGTAGGACATTAAGCTGAGACTGTCCACACCAACAGTGTGTCACCGGCGTAGGCGACAAGTGAGTTCACTGAGACAAGAGACCAGCGGTCGTGTCCACACAGAGATGTGAGACCAGTATTCATCTCGACAATGAGATAAGATGCCAGTGCTGGTGTCCACACAGACATATGAGACAAGTGGTGGTGACCATTTTGAGATAGGAGACTAGCGTGAGTGTCTACACCGAAATATGAGACGTGTTAATGTCTTCACAGAGATAATGTAGGAGACCAGTGTTGGTGGCAACACTGAGACAGGAGACCAGCGTTAGGGTCCACAGTGAGATAGGACACCAGTGTTGGTGTCCACACTGAAATAGGACCCCAGTGTTGGTCTCTTCACTGAAATAGGAGACCAATATTAGTGTCTACGCTGAGATCGGAGACCAGTATTAGTGTCTACGCTGGGATCGGAGACCAGTGTTAGTGTGCAAACTGAAATAGGAGACCAGTGTTAATGTCAACACAAAAATAGCAGATCAGCAGTAATGTCCGCATAGATACAGGAGGCCAGCGTTAGTGTCCACAATGAGATAGGACACCAGTGTTGGTGTCCACACTGAAATAGGACACGAGTGTTAGTGTCCACACAGAGATATGAGACATGTGTTAGTGTCTTCACTGAAATAGGAAACCAGTGTTAGTGTCCACACCTAAAAAAAAGGGACCAGTGTCCACAATGGAATAAGAGACAAGTGTTAGTGTCCACAATGGAATAAGAGACTAGTGTTAGTGTCCACACTGGAATAGGAGACAAATTTTTTATTAAATGGCCAAGTGTGAAAAATGTGTGCTTTGAAGGCTGCATTCAAATGTAGTTTTTAAAATGTATGTAAACATTTTGCACTTCAATTTAACATGTCCATAAATGCCATATCTTGTAACTCCACAGGTAAATCAGGGTACCTGAAAAGACTCGCTGTTCTCCGGCTTGTCTTGCCTTTTTTTTTTTCACCTACTCAGCACAAGTTAGCCTGTTGAAATCGTACCCATGTCAGTGCTGTAGTCACAAAGATTTAGCGCTCCCTCTGGGTTCTGCTGAGGGTTTTTCTTGTTATCATGCCTCAGGAGTTGATTTATACAGTAAGTTGCAGAGATTAAGTGAGTCCCTGGATGCGTCCTCTCTGCCCAGGACCCCGAGCCCTCGTGTGTCCAAAAGAACCCCCCGATTACAGAGCGGTTTAGCAATCATGACAGCATTGAATGTCGGCCTTGTCGGTTGACACACACATGGGAAACAGGTTACGTGTTATTTATATTTAACAAACAGGCCACACTGAGGAGCCATTCTGCTCGGCTTCACGATGCCTGACTACGGCCTTCAGTTAGACGGTGTCCGCTGTGTGAAATACAGCCTGCGTTTAAAGCAAGCCTCGCTCCCAACCAGTGAAATATAGAGACGCTTGTCTCTATGGCTGTTTGATTTGGAAAGAGGACCTTCCTTGAGTTTTTTTTCCCCTCCTGTGTGTTGGCAACGAGATCTGAGTTGCCCGGCAAACTGTATGTGTACATGTTTGTCCGTGCAGCTATAAATATCTAAACGGATCTTCTAATGGGGACAGATTTCCTGTACAGCGGCTTCTAGCCAGGTGAGACACTGATCATGTGTCTTAGTACATTATAAAGCAGTATATGACTCAAGACAGGTGAGGATGTGTGACGGAAAAGCAATCAAAGCTTGATTCACTGTAGAAAACACCAAGAGTGTCTCGAAATCCTTGATGAGTGCTGATTTCATATGTTGTTTTGTGTTCATATCGTGTTTTTTGGTTACATTACCATGATATTGTTGTGGTTCTGCTCCTGTCTAGTCTTCAAGGGTTAAGCTTTAGTTTCCCATGTTCAGTGCATTGTTACAGTATTTCCTGATTATTTGTTTGGACCTTGACAATGATTCCTCACCAACCCTAAATAAAAATCCCACCATTTTTACACACTCGGATCAGAGTGCGGATTTCATGTTCAATTCTGAGTTCTGAGTTGTTTACTGTACCGTGTTTCTGTTTGTTCTTGTCATTCATGCGTTTCCTAACTGAGTTCAGGTTTTCAGTTGGGTCTTGTACCCATGTTTCCTGTCCGGTGTTTCTATTATTACTTCCTGTTTATTTTTCCTGACCTTGATGATGGTTGCTGATTTGCCCTTAATGAACATCATGCTGCTTTTACATGATTGTATCTCTCTCTCACTCTCTTTTTCTCTCACTCTCAGGATCATCGATCGTCTGGATGGCGTGCGTCTGCTCTGGTCCTTGCTGAAGAACCCGAACCCTGTGGTTCAGGCCAGTGCTGCTTGGGCCATCTGTCCCTGTATTGAGAATGCAAAGGTACCGTAATGTATTGTTTAATTACTTTATTACACAGATTTATATTTATAAATACTCCTTAAAATGCACAAGTTGTATATTTAACTTAACTTGTAGTCTTCTATCATAAGTCTATTCAAACATTATTATATTTCTTTCTCAAGCTAAATGATCTGTGGTACTGTTAGAACAAAGTATGTACAGTGCCTTGAAAAAGTATTTGCCCCCTTCCTGATTGTTTTTGCACATTTGTTTCACTTAAATGATTGAGATCATCAAACTAATTTTAATATTTGCTAGGTCGGTTTGGACAGCATTTTTTTTTTCACTTAATAAATGACAATCATTTAAAAACTGAGTTTTTTTTTTATTTATTTTATTTACTCTGGTTAACTTTGAATAGTATAAAAATGTATTTGATGATCTGTGACAAATATGCAAAAACAAAAATTAATCAGGAAAGGGGCAGATACTTTTTCACAGCACTGCATATAGCAGTTTGTATGACTTTTTTGATAATTCTGCTGGATTACAGCGAGTATAATCTGTATCGGATGTAAATATGCAGAGATTCTACACGGCCGGCTCTTGTTTTTCCACCCACATCAATACTGAGCATAAAAAAATTTCCACTTCACATTGAGAATGAGAATAAAAACAAAAAAACATCCAGAACTCAGAGATGGAGTGCTAACCAAGTTTGACAGGGTTTTTTCTGGCATTTACATCACGGATGTTTTAGGTGACTCGTGCAGTTTAGTGACAGGAGTAAGACAAATAAACGGAGGTGTAGACGAGCCACACAGCAGTGCTTATTTACAGAGAGACCCATGTGGCTCGAGTTAGCAGCCCCGGGCGGCAGGTTCAGGAGAAGCGTGCTGGAGGAACAGCACAGCGAGACCCACGACCGCCGAAAGACACACACTCGGACGCATGCAAACGCGTTCGTGTTACGAACATGCAGTCGTTATGAAGCAGCGTTTCGTGATCAGGCCTCGAAGAAAGCCACGTTTAATCCACAAATGATCATAACGTACAATTAGTATCCGTAAGGTTACAGCCAGCAGCCGGGAGGCGAGTGGCTTGATTACATCAGAAGTCTGTTTTTCACCCCCGTATCACTTCCACTTTGTGTGAATTTCTCCAGATTTTGCAGGTAGTCCAGTCCTTTGTCTCAGTCTGTTTTTCTCCTCTCTATTCGGTCTCACTTTCATTCCTCTTTTTTCTTCTCCTGGCCTTTCACCCCTAATTCCTTCATGAAACACTTGATTTTTTACAATGTGGAAATGTTGTACTCGTCTTTTTCGCTCTTTTTTTATGGCACCTCCACATCAGTGTGCACACACACACACACACACACACACACACCGAGTCTGGGTGCTGCGTGCTGTGTGTGCTGATGTGTGCTGGTCGGAGATGTTTTTGTGAGAGAGGATTTGAAAGGAATTCTGAGTGACCCGCCGCAGCTGGTGACTTTAACACACTTCCTCCGTCTCTCCTTTACCTCTTGTTCTCTCTCTGCCTGGACTCATCAGTATTCCCGTCTTGCCATTTCCTCTTGTCTTCTCTTCTCTCCTTCACTTCTCTCTGCTCTCCCTCTAACCCAGATTCACCAAACCTCAGGCTCATCCCTTGGCATGACTTCGAACAAAGGCTGCCCTCCTCCTTCCCCCCACCCCATGTCTCTCTCTCTCTCTCTCTCTCTCTCTCTCTCAGTTGCTGCTGTCCTCACCTGCCCATTTAACACTTAAAGCATGACAGAAGAATCTTCAATGTACAATGTATTTTTACTTTTCCCTTGATTTATTATTATTTTTTTTTTGGAGTCCTGGGGATGCAAGTGTCTGTTTAAAGTCACCTGATGATGTCAATCTTTACACAGTGGAGGTGCACACTATAGGCCCCGCCCATCTCCCCATTCACTGTCCACCCGTCTTCCTTTCGTGTTCGTGTATTTATCTTTTTTTTCCCATAATCTCCCTTGTAGTTTTTTTCTATCTTCATTCTTTCCTCCCTCCCTCCTTTTCAATCCTGTCTGTCTCCGTCCTTCCCCATATCTTTTTTCTTTCGTCTGTTTCTTTCTTTCCTCTTCTTTTCCCCTCTTTTTTGTCTTCCATCCTTTCTTCCTCCTTTTTTCCCCTGTTCTTTGTATTTCTTTCTCTCCTTTCCTTTCACCTTTCCCCCTTTCTTTTCTAATTTCCATCCTTCATTCCTTTCCCCATTTCTTTTTTTCCCCTTCACTTCCCTTTGGCTTCCTTCATTCCTCCCTTACTTCCTTATATCCCTGCTCTTCTCATTTCTTCTTTCCTTTCTTTCCTTCCTATTTTCTTCTATTTTCTTTTCTTCTCTTTTCATTTCTTCCTTGCTTAATTCACACCTTCCTTCCTTCCCCTTTTTTATCATATCTCTTGCCTTCATTTTCCTTCCTTTTCCTTCTCATTTATTCTTTTTTCCTTTTTCTTCCTGTAGTTTTTTTCTTTTCCTTCCCCTTTTCTTCTTTTTACCTTCCTTTCTTCCTCCTTCCCTTTTATTCTGCTTCCTTTTTTCTTATTCTTTCCTCTTTTTCTCCTTCCTTCGTTTTCTTTTTCTTTTGAATAATTTTTTTCTCACCTTTTTTTCCTTTCCCTTTCCTTCTCCTTTCTATCCCCGTGTAGGTGTTCTATAGCACCGGTTAGGATGAAGTTATCTAGCTGTGTGGACAGACTCAAGCCCACCTGCACATTAATCCAGAGCACATTTGCATATTTAATTATTCATTACTAATAGAATTGTGTTAATATTTACTGTACATGTAGAGCTTTTAACAGACGCCCATGTGATTCAGTGTCACACCCAGCAGTACTCCGACCATAATGACACGTCTCTGTGCTTCCAGTAAAGGTGTCTCCCTGCTCTTTCCTAATTAGTGAAAACGGTCGTATGCCATGTTGGCTGAGTGCCTGAACAGTAGCCACGGATGCTGACCGCGTGTGCGTGTGTTTTTTTTCAGGATGCTGGAGAACTGGTACGTTCCTTTGTGGGCGGTTTGGAGCTGATTGTCAATCTGCTGAAATCTCCGAACGCAGAGGTGCTGGCCAGCGTGTGCGCAGCCATATCCAAAATCGCCAAAGACGAGGAGAACCTGGCTGTCATCACTGACCACGGAGTCGTGCCCATGCTCTCCAACCTCACCAACACCGTGAGCACTAATACACCACTCACAAGGAATAAAACACTCAGTGTTCTGCTGTAATGGGGAAAATTAGTTTCACCTCCTGTTGTGTTTTATTACACTTCCTGTGCCTGAGCTGATGAACTGATTAGATTTTGGAATTGAGCCTAAAAAGATCAAGGTCACCACAAGGTCCTGTGTTGGAAAGATTTTATTTAATATTTTCTTTCCTGTTCGAAGTATATTTTAAGGAAGCGTGAAGCGTTTATTTTAGTTATAAGAAGAACAAGAATTGTTTCCTGCACAGGCTTCCTTGTTAATCCCATATTCGTTTAATAATTAAAAAGCAACATGTGTTGTTTTTGCCCCCCCACCCCGCTGCAGTCTGACGAAAAGTTGCGGAGGTATCTGTCCGAGGCCATCGCTCGCTGCTGCATGTGGGGTTCTAACTGTGCGGCGTTCGGCGAGGCCGGCGCTGTCGCTCCCCTGGTGCACTACCTGAGCTCGAAAGACCCCGAGGTGCACCAGGCTACGGCTCAGGCCCTCTTCCAGCTCTCCAGAGATCCGAACAACTGCATCACAATGCACCAGAGTGGCGTCGTCAAGGTACACCCTTTTTGTTTGACCCTAGAGGATCAAACTTTAATTAAAATCAAAATTATTTAGCCCTATTTACACTCACAGAATTTTTTTCCCTCTCAAGACATCCCATGCTTGTTCTAGAAAACTAAAAAAAAAAATGAAAACATGCTTTTAATAAACAATGTTGGGGGACGTTATCTTTCTTTGCGTCGGTCCTCGCATAGTCAAACTGCATAGGTGAGATGGGGGTATAACAGCAGGAATAACAGAGGGGGCGGGTTATCGGGGGCGGGGCTTGTAGGACGACTTTCACACAGACACACACAATAACTGCTGTCTGGCTCACGGATTACATAAATTGTCTAAATAACGGATTACATTTTTTTTTTAATTAACTAAATAACTGAGTACTTAAATGGCGGACCTAACGTGTTAGATTACTTGTTACAATAAAAAAAAAATCCAAGTACTCTAACGCGTTACTTCATAACTCGTTACACCCAGCACTGTTAATAAACAGTCCAGCTATTATTAATAATTAAAAAATATAGTTTACTTTACAATTTTTAACCAACAGTTGTCTTTTATGTTACTCTTTTAATTATTTCCTTATTTATTTAAATTTTTTATTTAATTTCTTTGTTTTTGTTTTGTAAATGTATGCAGCACTATATAATGTTTTATAATCAATATAATTATTAATCATAATAGCTTGTTAGCGAGATAATATAATCAGATTTATAATCAGATATTAAATCAAAGATAATTAAATACCAATATTTCCTATTTGTGATTAGTAAAATAGTGAATTATTATTATTATTATTATTATTATTATTATTATTAATATTATTATTATTATTATTATTAATATGTAGTGGCAGCTTTTTGTTGTACTGTTTTGTTTAAATTAATTTAATACTTCTTGTTCATTTTGGTCTAAAAGGTTTGCAGCATGTTTCATATTTCACTTTGCTTGAAGTGTAGCTGCTGTGTGACATTTACACTTCCCCACACACACACACACACACACACACATTATTTCCAGCCTGGGCCTCACTTGAGAACCAGCCTACCCCTCACCCCAGGCCCCTCCCCTCCTTTTTTTTTTTTTTTTTCAAACTGACGTGTGAAAACATCACTAATAAATTTTGAAAGGCTGCAAACTGTTTTCAGAGGCCTTGTGGAGCAGCCAGGACAGACAGAACAAGAACTCGTTCTCTTTCTCGTGCAGCGGAAGCGCGAGCGCGTTTTCTAACCGTCATGGGAATTGGGCTGAGCAAACAGCAATGTGTGTGTGCTGAGTGCCGCTTTCCCCGGCTAAGTCCCACCGCTCCCGGGATGCCAGGGCAGAAGAGCACGCAAATGCTGTCACCCAGGGGGATGGTTGCTAAGCGAGAGCCCGGGAGCGGGGCAGGGTGGAATGGCGGCGTGGTCGTGTTCCTGGTTCTGAGAAAGCTGTAAGAAAGCGAGGCCGCTAGACATTTAACCTCTGAGTGACAGACGTTTGTAGCGTCTAGATGCCATATAATATTAATTACGAGTCCTCCAGTAACGAGCACCAGGCTGTAAAGCGTGTAATGTTCTGTACGTCATGTACGAACATGCAGAAAGTTTATAGGCGCTGCTGGGCAAAACAACTTGGCACCAAGAAAAGTTGCATTGTTTGTGGGAATTCTGTGCCAGAATATGTTAAAAAAAAAAAGACTGAAAGCTTAGTGCCACTTACATCATGTCAGAGGATTAGTGATGAAATATTTGAATCCTCAGAGCCACTAGTTTATTTATTTGACCATTCAGAGCAGCACATATTATAATATTACAGAAGTTACAGTATATTTAGTTATAAATATATCCTATGGCTATAAAGATTGTAACTGTGAGTAAATATTGATGTATAAGGGACATTCAAGTCAAACTGGGACTTGTGATGAAATTTTTGGTGAATGGAGTGTAAAAGTGATTGACGTTTACAGAAGACTTCGAGGACAGTACGATGATGAGACTCTTAGCTGCAGTTAGTGATGGGAGGTTTTGATCATTTTAGTGACTCGGTTCTTTGAATCTCGTTCATCAAAATGGACAAATCTTTTTTTTGAGTCATTTAGTTCATGTTGTTCTTTTGATCAGAAATAAAATAAAATGTAATTTTTTTTAATAAACAGACACCCAAACGTGTCTACATGAACAAATTTTGTCTATAGTTCCATTAATGAAAATATTACAATGCTGCTAAGACATATTATGATAAACAGAATGAGCAGCTCACCATCATATCGTCTGGTCCGAATAGTTCGTTCTTTTGTCACGTGACTCTCATAGACGCTATGCAGTGCATTACACAGGAATTGAGCGGTTCTTCTCATGAATCTTTTAGTCCGAGTCTTTCGTTCTTTTGAATATATTGCACTGCATAGCGTCTGTGGGAGTCACGTGACAAAAGAACGACGATTCGGGCCAAGACTCGAGAGGTAATTACTCATTTACTGTATGTTCCCTGTAAATAGGTTTTGCGATGCTTGTGCGCCCAGTAGAAAATGAATGAATCACTCTCCGAGACTACTCGTTCTTCTGAGTCACGTTAAAGACTCATTTCAAAATGACCCATCACTAGCTGCATTAAAACATTTGAAGAAAGCCGTACGTCCATGAATGACGATCCTGGCTGAGGTGGCTCGGAGCTTACTGCAGCCGTTCCCGTGAACATTCAGTGAGTGGAACGGCTGATCCTTAAAAAAAAACTTGCGGAAGAAAGAGACAAAACTGTACACACAATCATTCACCAACACCACTTGCACGTTACAGGAACTCGGCTGGAAGTTATCGCCACATCAGTGGAACAGTCCTGACCTCGCTCAAAGCCATTTCCCCATGTTTAGGCCATTAACGGAGTTCCTGGGAGACCAGCGTCTTAGACTTGAAGCAAGCAGCCAGTCTGATCATGACTCCGGCGTAACTTAATGTTATCCAAACACTTGTAAAACACTGTGAAAGTGTAGCAAAGTCCTGGTTCTGACTTGAATGCCCCTCAGATGTCAAATGTGCCCTGTGAGTACTTGTTTACTACTACATTATTTACATCTCATACACAGATAAGTAGTTATGAGCATAGAGCTGAAGAGTGGAACGTTAAAGCCCTGGAATTTGAGCCCAGAATCTTTCAATCATAGGCTGCAAACCCTGACCACTGCACTACCACTGCCCCAAACCAAAAAAACTACTATAAATACTACAGGGAACTGTGAACCAATAGGCAGAGCAGAGCAGAAGTGAATAAATAAGCATGCTGGGTTGTGTAGCTATGCATTATACAGTATACTGTAGGGTCACTGGGTGCTTCTCAGAGTCTGTGTATGTGTGTGAGCGAGATTTATTCTTAGACGCCCTAAGCTGAGACATGAACACTGATGCAGTTGTGTTTTAATGTGACAGATACAAAAACATGCTTAGAGGTTTTGGTTTCACAAAGCGTCTGGTTGAGACCCGAGGTGTCCATCAGGGCCGGGAAATCTCATGTGACGCGAGGTGGTTTTTACTTTCATGCAAGCGTGAGAGAGGAGTTTGATGGTGTATAAAGCTCCCTGGACAAAAAAAAAAAAAGGGTGTAAAATGTGTTAATGTTAGTTTTCATAGCAGAGCCAAGTGGATGGAGTAATCCCCAGGCCAGATGATGGAAGACCTAGGGGTGGTGAGAAGAAACTCCAAAGGGTTAAAGATGTTTTTGACTGCAGTGGCTTTAATTCGTATAATCAATGTAAAGTTAAATTGAAAAAAAAAAAAAAAATCTAGAATGAGAAGATTTAAATGAACATGTTGTGTATTTTATGAACGTGCAACACTGGATGATGTGTTTTCAACATCCTTAGTATCTTCCTGTTCAAGGTCACGATGGATTACACTACCGCTCAAAAGTTTGGGATCACTTGCAGATATCTTTGTTTTTGTTTAGTGATTTATTTTCTACATTCTACAACAATACTGGGAATTTTAAAACTATGGAATTAAATAATTATGTAACAACAAAAGCAACAACAGTCAGTTGTTATTTTAAGACACGGCGGTCACCCTTTCTGGAACAGTTCTTGCAAGAACAGTATTGTCGAGTGACCCTTCAGTCACCATGATGAAACTGTCTCTCATGAAGACTTTCCCAGGAAAGCAAGACCAAAACTTGCCTCTGTTGCAGAGGAGAAGTTCATTTAGAGTTACCAGCCTCAGAAATCACCAATTAACAAACCTGACCTCAGATTAGAGCCCTTATGAAGTCTTTATAGGACAATAACCAGGAAATTCCACCTGAGAAAAGGAAGCACAGGACCAGCCAGTTTATGCCTCAGGTCAGATAGACAGGATGAGGATGGATGGAGGAAGCACAAGTCTGGACAATGAATCCAATGGGCTGGATAGAAGAACACCCTGGTTGGGCACAAGAAGGTCTGGGATATTAAGTTCAATGACAAGGTCTGACAGACAGATTAAGTCCCAGACTAGACAGAATAAGTCCCAGGTTGGGCACCAGAAGCCCTGGGATAGACAGTTCAATCACAATGTTGAGTGGACAGATTAAACCCTGGGCTGGACAGATGAAGCCCCAGGATGAGCACAAGAAACCCTGAGATATCAGGTTCAATCTCCATGTTGGACAGACAGACTAAGCACTGGGCTGGGCAGACAAACCCCCCAGGCCAGACGGAGACAATGCCAGGCCGAACATTCGACCAGACAGAGGAAGCCCTGGACTGGATAGTTTGCGCCTCAGGTTGGATGGACGGCGAGGGATGACGTCCCTGGCCAGAGAGAAGAAACCTTGGGCCAGGTGGAGGAAGGTCAAGGTTCTGGGAAGAATAAATCTCCAGGTACATGGAGTTGTACTAAGCCCCAGTTTGAATGGTGGAGCCCTCAGACCAGATCGAGAAAGTCCTCGTCTAGACAGAGGAAGCCTTGAGCTTGAAGGGAATTTCTAGGTTTGTCTGAGGAAGCTCCAGGTTGACTGCAGGGTTTGGGGTGTAAGCTTGGAATGACCATGGAGTTAGAAAATGTTCCCAAACTTTTCAGTGGTAGTGGAAGTGAAACTGCTAGTTTGTTTATACCGTAATTTAAGAAATAAAACCACAATAATGCAAAGATCTCTACTGAAATCGGTTAGGAGTGATGTAGCTGAGTTTGAGGAACTGTCAGAGCAAGATAAAACTGACATTTACCTTTATATATATTTTTTCTTTCAGCAGAGTAATAGTCATCATATTTATTTATAGTTTAATTAGGCCAATCACATGGGTTTATATCCAAATCCAGATACAGACTGTTGTGTTACGCTCTCTCGTAGCAGATGTGTAACTTCACCCGCGTTCAGCATTTCCACTGTTAAATATTTTCACATGAGAAAAGTGTTTGCAAACACAGAGTGGTAAAACGTTTCCCCAATAGGAACAGGCGGATAAATTATGAAAGCGGTCGCAACGTTGCAGCCAAGTCGTTTTTTCCCATGTTCTTTTTGCTTTAATGGCGAGCACCAGGCTGATGTGCTGCTGCGGTTTAGCACGGCCCGTAATTACAGACCGGGCTCGACATCGGCTGTTCCAAAGGAGAAAAGGCCCAATTTGCAAAAGTCATTAAGCTGCAGTTTATTTATTTATTTCATTCATTAATTTTCCCTATGTTTATCTATGCATTTATTCAGCATGAGGGTGTGTGTGCACATGTACATAAAGTAGTAGTGCACCACTATTACACCACTCTTGCACCATTGTTTGTAACATTTCTTACACACGATTTTTTTCTATCTATAGAACGCGTACACACACACGCGCACACACACACGTTCCATTCCATTTGTCTTCACCTCCAGTATACCTGAGTCACCCCGAGGACACATAACCGAGAGCGAGTCCACTTGGCTGCATGATATACGTTTTAGTGTGGCAGAAAATGTGTTAAAACAATATTTCCAAACGTTGCAAATGGGTTTGGAGAGCGTTTATCAGAGAACGATGTCTGCTCTCCAGTCTAATTTATGAAGGGGTGTAAAACTCAAGACTGCCTCCTGATATTATTGTAGCCGTATTTCATACCTCTAAGCTTTTGCTAAGAACATGGAGCAGCTTAAAATCATAATAATCTCTGTCTCTCTCTCTCTCTCTCTCTCTCTGCATAGAGGGTTCTCTCTCAGACTTGTGTTCTGAGACTAACTTTCTTGCTGGCTGGTGTTAATGGTGTAGAACCCAGTCCCCTGTGCTCGAGCAGAGGAAATTAAGCATCGAAAAGAATGTATTTTACCCTGGAAAAGCCATTAGAGACCAGTCTGAGCTTTGCTCCTGTCTCACTCGCTTTACAAGCAACAAATACAATATTATGTACACTATTTATTCCAACCAAGAAAGGAACTTTGTAATATTTATTAGAAAAATTCATAAAAATATGAAAGAACATCGAGCGATCGGTTCAGCCCAGTATTATATTTTTTACAAGCGTCTGTACGTTCAAAAGCAGACTGCTGGTTCTTTTTGTAAAAGCACTTTATTTGGGCTTGGTGCTTTTTCTGCTGATGTTAATTAAAAAAGTTTTTTTCCAGAACTACATTTAACGCTGCAGGCGCATTTGTACGCTGATTTTCTTACAATGAAACACAGTACAGTGGTTTGGAGATGTAGAAGTGATATGGATAGGATAATAACCAGGAAATTCCACCTGACAAAAGGAAGCACAGGACCAGCCAGTTTATGCCTCAGGTCAGATAGACAGGATGAGGATGGATGGAGGAAGCACAAGCCTGGACAATGAATCCAATGGGCTGGATAGAAGAACACCCTGGTTGGGCACAAGAAGGTCTGGGATATTAAGTTCAATGACAAGGTCTGACAGACAGATTAAGTCCCAGACTAGACAGAATAAGTCCCAGGTTGGGCACCAGAAGCCCTGGGATAGACAGTTCAATCACAATGTTGAGTGGACAGATTAAACCCTGGGCTGGACAGATGAAGCCCCAGGATGGGCACAAGAAACCCTGAGATATCAGGTTCAATCTCCATGTTGGACAGACAGTTTAAGCACTGGGCTGGACAGACAAACCCCCCAGGGGCAGACGGAGACAATGCCAGGCTGAACATTCGACCAGACAGAGGAAGCCCTGGACTGGATAGTTTGAGCCTCAGGGTGGATGGACAGCTTAAACCAGAGAGGGATGACGTCCCTGGCCAGAGAGAAGAAACCTTGGCCCAGGTGGAGGAAGGTCAAGGTTGGAAGAATAAATCTCCAGGTACATGGAGTTGTACTTAAGCCCTAGGTTGGATGGTGGAGCCCTCAGACCAGATTGAGAAAGTCCTCATCTAGGTTTGTCTGAGGAAGGTTTGGGGTGTAAGCTTGGAACTACGTGTCGTGACACTATGTTTTTAGAAAACACTGTTTTCTAGAGGTCGCAAAACTCTACCCTGAGTTTTTTTCAGGTTTGAATAAATCATTCCGATGCCTCTTCTTCTTTACTTTTTTCTTCTCACTGCCTGTTGCTACTGCGGTGCTGCAGATTATTTGCTAAAGCCATAAATCCTCAGAGACAGCTACACTCGGCGTCCTAAAGAATAGAACCGAGACCTTTTTTTTTGTGAATTGAATAGAATTGAATTACACAATGCAGATGGTAACGCTCAGGCATTTCAATGTGAGGGGTTTTCAGCGTTGCCGCGTGCCAGTTCCTGTGTTCTGATGAGTATAAATAAATGAGAAAAAGATTGCAGAGGCCCGGCACAGCAATGCGAACTTTTGAACACTGATGCTGCTCCTGTTTTTTTCCAAGCCTGTTTGTTTTCACTGTCGTGTTCATGCTGGGAACTCAAAACAGGCTTTGGCACTGAGAGAGAGAGAGAGAGAGAGAGATGGCTAGACACACAGATCCGATGTAAAGCACCAGGCATGTTTCAGGTTCTATGCTGTTTCTCTTAGTCATGCTGAGTGGGGAGCAGGTTCAAGCTGATGGATTATGAAGAACAGATGACACACCAGCATTCACTATCCTGTCTCACTCACGCTGAGACGAATGAGGAATGTGGAGCTTCACAGGTGCGTGCCCACGTGTGTGCCATTTAGACAGAAGAAGGTCTACACTTTTAAGGAAGAAATAAAAAAAAGTTCCTCAGTGGTTCTTTGGATAAGTAATGGGATTGGATCTTGATGATTGTATTCATTTGTGTTGGAAAGTAGAAGCACATAGTTATATAATTCTATACAGTACTTCACCAATATTTTATTGGTAATCTGTGCACCTGCCAAATCGCACCCACTAGGCAGCTAGGTTGTAACGGCTGTCAGCCCCCTTCCACATACATTAGCTAACAGACTTCCACAGCTAGTGTTGCTATGACTGACGGAGAGAAAAGAAAGACAAATATAAGTTTGGCCTAATTTTGGCGAAGGCATTAAAAAGTTCTAGATTCCTGAAAAAAATGTTTAGACTGAAAAAGCAATCAAAATTTCCTAGGTTGTGATTTTTTTTTTCCTGTATCAGAAAGCCACCTCAAGTTCCTGCGTTCCAGAACAAGATGTTAAGTTCATGGACAAAATCCTGCAAAGAAAAATGCAAAAATTTCCTGAAAAAGTTCTTGCAATGGAGTTCTTTAAAAAATAAAGCATGCAGGTTCCTAAAAAGGTTCTTGTAGTGAAAACATATGAAAAAGCGTAGCCCGGGCTGCAGTCCTGAAGGGAGTTAAAAATAGCAGTTGTGTTGAAGGGAGCAGTAAAGGAAGAGAGGAAAGAGGGAGAGTGAGCCGCAGAGGGGAGGTATGCTGAGGGGTGAGGTGGGGGTGAGGAATGGAGAACAGGGGGATGGAGTGTAAGGGTGTTTACTGTAGTCTTGTACAGAGTGATGAGGGCTCGAGTATGGGAAGTTGCCCTAATGGCTCTCAGGTGTACCCCAGCTTTTGGCTTTAGAGTGATTTAAGCCCCTCTTCCCAGGAAACAGCAGCGCACCACCCTAGCACTTAACACCATGACACCTCCATGTGTGACAGTGTGTGTGTGTGCATGTGTGTGTGCGCATGTTCGCACAGGGCTTGGGAAACGTTTCTGCTGTGTTTACACAAAGGTCAAGATTTTTCAGCTGGCTTTAGCGAACATGAGTCAGAGAAGATAAGGGAAGTGAAATCAGACAAGGTGTTCTGGAGAGGCGCAGAGCGACCCAGTGAGCGAGCCCCTGTTTGGCACTGGATGAAAAACACGCACTGAGCGCTGGCATGCAATCGCTGGCATCCTTCAGCCGCTCACAAAAGAAAGCCTGCCTGAGCCGGCCAGGATGTCTCCGCAGCCTCGTGTGTTCACGTCCGTTCACCTCTCTGACATGCTCTTGGTGCTATTTTACACTCGATGTGGAAATGACACCAGCTGAAACCGTTCATCGATCCTCAGTGCTTTTGGAGCGGAGTCACAGAAGCCGGCAGTAGCGTTTCAAAATACAGCAGCCCCAAAAAAACCTTCCCAGATCAAGTCCATTACTTTCTCTTGATTAAATCCAGGAATCTGGTTCGGGCTCACAAGATAGAAGATCTGCCTTCTTCTCTTATGTTTTCCTTTCACTGTTTATCTTGGTGCAGGGAATTCTGGGAATGTCTCGCCTCTCTTCTCCTTTGGCACCGTGTCGACCGTATAAATGCGAGCGGCAGCCCAGTGAATGTGTGTCTAACACGGAAGGAGTCAGAGTTCAACCCCGATCTTCGCCCGTACACACATGACATGAACACAAAAATAACAGAAGCTCTTGAGTGCATGCACAGAAACACGTGGAATTTGTAATTCCCTGCAGGGTTCACACAGAATCGGCTAGCGTTCTAGCTAATGAACAACTCAGGCCTTCTGATATGGCTATGTCCAGTTCGAATTGTTTTATAATAGACATATTTTACAGAGAGCCATTTGGAGACCACTTGAGTGAAAGTGGTTTATTTGTTGATACACAGATTAAAGAGAAACCGGCAAGTCAGGTTAAATTGTCCTGCTTAGTCATGAGCAAGAAGAGTGTGTGAGTGATGGGACTAGAATGATTATGTCAGTAGCATGGGATTGTACAGAAAGGATACTGTAGATGGCTAGATTGTGTGATGTATGGATGGCAGGGATAGGATGGATTGATGTCTGAAATGGATATGTTGGATGGATAGGATTATATGAATGGTGGGATAGAAGGATGGGTGGCATGGATTGCATAGATGGCATGAATTAATGAACTTTTAGAGGTGTTTGGACGTATGTATTGGACCGGATAATTGGTAGATTGGTTGATATTTGATGAGATGGATGGATATACTGTACTGTTTGGGATGGATATGGGATATTTCAACAAAACCAGACGAAATACCTAAGTTGTCTAGACTAACTGAGTGTGTCCAGGACATATAAGATTGGATGACCAATAACTTTCTTTTAATAAATTGAGATAAGACGGAGATATTACTTATCGGCCCAAAAAACAGTACACAACAGCTTTCACAATTCAGCTTGTGTTTAGAAGGATGTACTGTTACTACCAGCTCGACAGTAAAAGACC
>JAQMYJ010000006.1:25380927-25394871 GCA_030014305.1 Clarias laeviceps | reverse complement strand
AAGAAAACACATTGAATGAGTGAAGGTGTGTCCAAACTTTTGGCCTGTACTGTATATATATATATATATATATATATGCAGTTCTATTGGCACCCCTCTAATTGGTCCATAAATAGACAGGGCCCCCTATGACACCACCACTCGTCACACGATCTCGTCATATATTGGCTCATTACCAGTAGAGCATTTGATACTGTTTTAATGCATTTAAAATTAATAAACACTCTTCTTTTGACTCACTATAGGTGTGTGAAGCCAACAATTAATAACAAATCACCACTGTTCCTAAAAGCCATGTATTGATCTACATTATTAAAAAAAATAATAATAATCACTGAGGCACTATTGTTCACAACAGCCAATCACTGATCCACATTTTTCCCAACCACTAATCACCACAATTTTATAACAATCCTGCTGTAACTGATCCACTCATACCCGCAAAACAAAACCCTGTCAGTGTTATCTGTACTGAGAATAAACCACCACACAAACCATTAAATGATAGACCAGCATCTGAATTTTCCTAACTGTAGTGTTTAGTTTCACAGGCTGCAATCAACAACCCTATTGCGGCAAGACTTCGGACCAAACATCAGGATTTCTGTTAGTAGAGCTCGAGAGACAAAAGTTTCTATTCATCCTGATGGTTGATGGCTGTGTATTATTTGAAGAAAAGTGAAAGCTAACATTATGTTTGTAAATTACATGTCCCATAATTAGAGAACAATATGGGGCCTAAAACAGAACCGTGTGGAATGCAATAGACACTCTTTTATTGATTATAAATGTGTGAAGTCAACTGCCAATAAACAAATCACCACTGTTTTCAACAACCAATCAGTGAGCCACATTGTTTCCAACAATCGCTAATGACCACTGTCACAAACAACCAATCAATGGTCCACATTGTTCTCTAAAACCAAAAAACATTAATCATTGTTACCATTAACCAGTAACATTACTGTTCCCAACATCCAATCATTGATCTACATTGTTCTAAACATCCAATCACTGATCACAAATGTTGTGATTGAAAAAAATTAAGCTCCACTGTTCTCAAAAACCAATGACTAATCACTATTGCTCCATAAATCAATTATTGATGACAATTTTTTTAAACAACCAATCACTAATCATCATTGTCCCCAACAACCAATCACAGATCACCATTGTTCCCAACAACAAATCACAGATCACAATTGTTCTTAATGACCAGTCACCATTGTTCCCAACACCTAATCACCATTGTTCTCAACAACTAATCACCAATCACCATTGTTCCCAACAACCAATCACTGACCACCAGTGTTTCCATCAACCAATCACCCATCAGCATTGTTCTCAACAACTAATTACCGATCTAAAGTAAATTGTTCCCAACAACTGATTACCATTGTTTAGAAAAAACAATGACTGATCACATTTGTTCCAAACAACCAATCACTGATTCACCACAAGTTTACAACAATGCTGCTGTAGCTGATCCACTCATACCCGCACCACACATGCACAAACAAAACTCTGTCAGTGTTATCTGTACTTAGAATAAATCACCACACAAACCATTAAATGATAGACCAGCATCTGGATTTTCCTAACTGTAGCGTTTAGTTTTACAGGCTGCAATCAACAACCCTACTGCGGCAAGACTTCGGCCCAAACATCAGGATTTCTGTTAGCAGAACTCGAGAGATGCGAGTTTGTATTCATCCTGACGGCTTTTTATGGCTTTTACACAGCGTTCCGCTCGGCATAGTGGTGCTGCAGCTGAAAGGAGCCAAACTGATAAGGATAATTGTGTATCATTAGCAAAGAAAGCTAATATTATGTTTGCAAATTACATGTCCCATAATAAGAGAATAATAAGGGCCTAAAACAGAACCTTGTGGGACGCCATATTGGATTTTTTCATTTTTTTTGGGGCTTTAAACCCTTCACATGGATGCTAACAGGCTGCTGTTTTTAAGTCTCTCTGAAGGAACACACAACCCTGTTACAGTAGTGTTTTCATTTCCTGGTCTGAAAATATCTACTTTTAAACAGTGCAGATCTGAAAGTAAATCATCACAAATCATTTCCAGTGGATATGAATTTGACTGTACGATAAATCAGACTCTTTCAAAACAGTCAGTACAGATGTTATGTTCCTGCCTTGTCTCGTCTCCTGCTCTCCCTCTCTCTTTCTTTCGTTCTCTCTGTCTCTCTTCCCTTCTCTGTGTTTTGAGGTTACTGACTGGAAGGACATGCCTAACTACCATCATCAAACAAATGTAGCATGTTTGACTGAAGGACAGGAATTTATGAGATGCCGAGTGGAGTGTGTGGGCATGTTTTAGTCATCGGGACTGTGAACCCTAACGCGATGGTTTGTCTGCTCACTGTCTGGCAGCTCCCGGATCTCCACAGCGCCTAAACATTGTACACACCACCCTTCTTTCTCCAAACATGACCAGCTGATTTATTTTAGCCTCGTCTGATCAGAGCATGTTGCTCATGAAGAGTTCTGATTTGTCTAAATGCCTCGAACCATTTGGAGTTTTGTGTAAGGTGAAAGAAATGAGAAAAATGTGCTGGAGTTAGTTGCCCTTAATGGTTCCTGCTGGTTTCGGGTCTTCCTGCAAATCTTTTTCTACCAACTGCCAGCTTCTGTCTTACCTTACTCTATTTATCACTGGTCCAGTTGTATTTCCTTCATCTTCCCGCTGGCACCTTCTTATGTTTGATTGAGGTAGCTCGCAGCTCACTGCAATTGTAAACATTGTAAATATTCAGCAAGTGGAACACCTGATCCATGAGAATTGATGGATAACTTGTTGATAACAGAAGAGACACATCCATCTCTGGGACAAAATCATTCACCAACACCACTTGCACATTGCAGGAACTCAGCTGGGAGTTACTGCCACATCCCGTGTACAGTGCTGACCTTACTCCAACCATTTTCAAACATTTGGGCTATTAAAGGAGCTCCTGGGAGGCCAGCGTTTCAGACATGAAGAAGGCAGTTCGATTATGACTCTGGCGTACTGAGAAAAAACGCTTTTCCTTGATGGTATCCAAGCACTAGTGAGACGAAGGGATTAGTGCGCTTTGAGTTTTTGATTTCAGAACTGTGTTCTGTTATTCCGCACAATCAAAAGTCTCACTTTGACTTGAATGTCCTGATATGTATAAAAATGTCTATTCCATCAAAAGCAGGGATTTAATTTATCAGGGCATTTATGATAATAACGGCAACACTACGGAATTAATGAAATGCTCGAATGTTGTGGATTTCGTCAAAGAAATTTGTCCAACTCGTACATGAGTGTTTGTTAAAGTTAACATTAGCATATTTGGTATCGTGCTGGTGATGTACAGTAAACTGGGACTCTCATCTAAGCTTAATAATGTTTGAGTTACAGCTAGCTAGAAACGTTGAACTCATTAGAAGTTAAGTCAAGTAGGTTTTTATTGGCATTTTAACCATATACAGCTCAGTACTTACTGTAGTGAAATGAAACAACGTTCCTCCAGGACCGTGGTGCTACATACTGTACATACAACATGAATTAACCACCCAAGCCAAGACACCTAATTAGCTAACACCTAATAAGACAACGAATTAACACCATAAATGAACAAAACTGTCTAAGAATTATACAAAATGAAACCATAAAGACCACATAAAGCAGCCATCCGGGTATATGAACTTTGACATTACTGTATATATATATATATATATATATATATATATATATTGATATTATGTTACCACACAAATTCAAGTTGTGGTTAGTGGGTTTTAAAAAAATGGCAGGTTTCTGAAACATAAAGAAAGAAACATAAAGTTGTAGTAACTATTATAAAAAGGCCTGGACAAAACGGAAGATACGAACCATAACGGGGAATTTTTCATTTTGTCAAAATTGCAGTAAAAAAAAAAAAGTTTTGTTCAGTAACCGGTATCAGACTCCAGGTGTTGGTATTAAAAATTATTGCATGATATCTATCAGCTCGAGAAACTCCTCTGTGTTGACTAAGTTACCTTTGACTGATTTTTATTCCTGAACAGAACCTGATCCAGCGCCATCCACAAATCTTGAAACAATTCTTCATTCGTGAGTTTTATTTAAAATGTCGTTGCATACAAATTGACATTTATGCTTGGTTTTAAGTCACTGAGATCGAATAACTAATGAAATGTGATATAAATATGAAAAACTTAATTTAAAATGAAAAAAAAAAAAACATGTCTATAAAGAGGGGATAGAAGAGAACAACCCGACTGTACGCTGAATCAAATTTAAGAGCCACGTCTTTGACCAGGAACACGTTGCAGGAACGCGTCCAAGAGCCCATGTTTTCCCATTTGATTTTATAAGAATGGGACATTGTTTGTGTGTGTGTGTGTGTGTGTGTATGCATGCTGGCACATGCTTAGTCCTGAAAATAAAAAGTTTTTTTGTTTTTTGTTTTTTTATTATTTTTTTGTAATGTGGTAAGGAACCCGCAGCTCCTCGATAGGGTTGAAATATTTCATAAAAAAGCTCACGGCCAGTAAAAATCTGGTCCAAATATCAGAAGTGGCTTTTCCTCGCCGGAGTCAGAGAGGGCGGTGTGTTAATACAAACCTAAAAAGAGCTCTGCATCATCGTCATACATAGGATAAATACACACACACACATAACCAAGCCATGCAAACAAAACAATCAGGACATGAGAGTTTATTTATTTATTTATTTTGAAATCTCATCACTTTTTCAATCTCGCTCTCTCTCTCTCACACACACACACACACACACACACACTTGTCACTTACACACACTTGTTTGGTTTGATCTGTCCTCTCTCCCTCTCTCCTACTTGTCTCCTCTCTCTTGTTCTCTTTCTTTTGCTTGGACACTTTTATTAGCTCTAATTAACTCTGAACTTCACATCCAACGAGCTCGTTGTTCAGACTTTAGGAAGAAAACACTTGGCGCTGAGCTGTTAATGAAAAATAATCAGCGACAGGCCGGTGCGATCAAGTGGACCTGCTGTACTATTACTGTAACACCATGGACATTATGATTACTTTCCTATAACAGCACGTCCCCAAGTGTGTTAATCTACTTATACAACAGCAAGTTCCCAACTATTAGAATCTTTTTTTTTATTTTTATTATTATTATTATTACCGAAAACAATTAGTTATTAACCGTCTATTACTGATCTTGTTCTGATTTTGGTTTACAAATCTTTCCTTCACAGCCTCGTTCTTTTTCTGTCTCTTAAACCTGATGATGTCGAAAAATAAATGAAACTTAGAGCTTTGACCTTTGACTGTTACAAAGCGCTGACACTGGAGACTCCTTCCATTAACGTTACTGTAAACACACATCTTACTTACCTCTCATCAACAGTTGTATGCTTTCTTTCTTTTTTATTATTATTATTTGTTTATTTATTTCGAGATTACACGGAGCATCCACTTTTCACTTTTTTCACGTTTTTAAGTCCCTGTGATCAAGCTGTTGCTATAGAAACAATAACATTTATTTATTCATTTATCGTCTGTACCGCTTTATCCTGTGTACTGGGTTGCGGGGAGCTTGGAGCCTTCGAACCCTCGTCCCTGGAGGTTGGAGACGACTGTGCCACCTCCGATCGATCATAATTGAGAATTCAATTCCTTATAACAGTCTTGGAGATTGAGAAGCCTGCACCGGGTCTGATAGGAAAAGTAACACACACACACACACACACACACACACACACACACACTGCGTATCTGCGACCCATATCCGAGTCCCTACTCTTGCTCGTAGATTTTTCTCGATAAAACTGCCAGGAGAGATGTGTCATGTGCACGCGGATGCTTTAGCCGCACAGACGCCAGGACGAGTTAAAATATCTCTCTTTTCACCTTCTTTTCCTTTAGGCTCGAGGAATGCGCATCAGGACAGGATGAAGCTTACCGTCTAGACGCCTCGTACGATGGGCCAACACGGGAGAACGTTATGCTGGATTTGGGTTTGGCACGGATCACCGTTAGCGCTCATACCTTACGCTCGCAATACCTTTCTGAAGAAAAGACGCGCCTCTATTTACAGATCACGCAGGAACGCTTTTCCGTCTAGCTCCTGCTCGATGGCTCGGGACCAACGATCATATTATTGTTGAGGTTCCATCAGGATGTGTTCATCAGCACCGAACAGGAGGGGTTCACGAGGAGAGGCCAAAAAAAAGCGGGATGACTGACTACTGAGGATTATGTTGACTTTTTCCTTTTATTTTTACAGGTTGCACGGTACATTAGGACTCGGGCGCAGAGAGACAGAGAAGACTCGCTGTAATTAAAGCTTTCACCGAGGACTCTTAATCTGCAGCTCTACAGGATATAATTGATCATGAAAAAGAGGAAAAAAGAAGAAGAGGAAAAAAATTCAGAGCGTACTGTGTTACTAGCGTGCCGCAGCTTGTTTTTTTCTTTTTTTTTTTACCCTGTAACTGTAACTCGGCCTCTTTACCGTATAAACCTGCCTCGTTAACTGGAGAGGTCACGAACCCGCCAACCGTGAAAGCAAATCGGCCCACTTCAAGAGAACGATGCAGCGATAACAGTGCGGGGATTACTCCGAGCCGAAAGAGAAACAAAGCGTGACATGCGAACTCCGCTTCTGTGCGTTTCAGGGAAAGAGACGGAGACGAGGAAAAAACGGCATAAATCTCTCCGAGCTGCGTTTCTGTTCCTGATGATTTTAACAAATCTGGCCTTAGGAGTGTCACCTTTATTTTGCTCCTGGAACGTGTGTGAAAATGTCCATTTAAACAAAGGAGATATTAAAAGCTCCAGAGGGAAAGAAAACGAAAGGAACAATCAAGGCGGCTTTGAGATTTTTTATTTTTTTTTTATTTTTAATGAGAAGAGGTGTAGACATGGCAGTAATTACAGGAAATGAGCACCCTTTGACCCTACTTGCAGCATATGTGTGTGTGTGTGTGTATGAGCGAGGGAGAGAGAAGGAGAGACTGTGTTACTGCCAGCACAGGAAAACCAGGCCTAAATTTAGCACATTTATAGCACTTGTTGAATACAAGTGTCGGGAAAACTGGGTGAAACAGAGTAACAGGTCTAACAATGAAAAATATAATCAGTGCTGTTTATCACACAGCGGCTCAATTCTCCATTCTGATTGGTCAGAAAACGTTGATTCATTATCGTTATCAACATTTTTTTTCCTATAGGATCCATAATCACATCATTTCCAATCACGTCATTTCCATAGCAACAGCATGTTCATGTTTGAGGGTGGTATTGGTGTAACAAAAAAAACAAACATGTGGTTATGGAAGGAGTCTCCAGTGTCAGTGCTTTGTAACAGTTCAGAGGTAATGCTGTATTAGTTCTTTTCCCTGAGATCTTTAGATCAGGAGCTTCTGCTTTGAGAGACAGAGGAAGAGCCGGAGAGCCTGGTGAGGGAATCAGGGTTTATAGCTGCTACACTAGTTTGTCTCACTGCATTAGAAATGCAACTGTAAAATGATGTTTAACGGAAAAAGAGACAAAACACTTAGTAGTGGTTAGCACTGTCGCCCTGCACCTCCAGGGTCAGGGTTCGATTCCCATCTCTGTGTGCATGGAGTTTGCATGTTCTCCCCGTGTTTGGTGTGTTTCCTCCGGGTTCTTTGGTTTCCCCCCACAGTCCAAAGACATGCAGATTACAATAATCGGCGTTCCCAATTTGCCCATAGTGTGTGAATATTCCCTGTGATGGGCTTGTACCCCGCCTCTTGCCCTAAGTCTCCTGGGATTGGCTCCAGGCCTCCCGCGACCCCGTACACATGATAAAACGTTATAGACGATGAATAAAGGAATGAAAACACTGAGGTAAGTGATGTTATGGGAAATCAATCAACGTCAGAATTATAACATTGACTCAGACTTCCTTTAATCCTGCTTCTTCAGTTTGAAATTAAATACAGTGGAACCTCGGATTGTGAGTAACGTGGTTTGCGAGTGTTTCCGCAAGATGAGCAAAGATTTTTAATACATTTTGACTTGGAAAAAGAGCAAGTCTTGGTTCACGAGTACCGAGTATCATGTATCACGCATGCGCTTCTTGTTTTGACACTGAGCATCACGTCTTTGACGAGCCAACGTCTTTGACGAGCCAACGGTTTTTCTCTCTCTTGTGCTGCGGAATTGTGGGTAATCGTCTCCCCTGCTGGGTCTTAGTGCTCGTCTCTTACTGGTATAATCAACATCCGTTGATTAACGGAAAACGTAAACACTTATCTGTCGGGACTTATTTTTACTTTTTTTTAAAGGTAAAGTGCAGATTAATTTGTTTTATTTTTACTTTATATTTTGTATTAATTAATTCCCACAATGCACTTCACCACAGTCACAAGCTTCTAATTATGTTCACTTTCATCCTGTTGTGTTTCTTTAGTTAAACGACTGTGTTTCGCATTAGTCTTAGCATTAGCCTAATTATTCGCTTGTAGCCTAGCCATAGCCTTAGTCCTCACGGTATTGTTTGAAATTCTTTTTTTAAATAGCGTGAAAACGTCACAAGATTAAACGAAGGCCCACATCTTGTTTATGTCCAAATAATTTTACATTAATGCAGCGCTTATTCTAAGTGCATTTTAATATATTAGCATTAGCATAGTAGGGCAGGGGTAGCTCAGTGGTTAAGGCATTTACTTACAGTCTGGAAGGTTCCAGGTTCAAACCCCAGCACAACCGAGTTTCCCCTGTTGGGCTGCTGAACAAGGCACTTAACCCTCAACTTAACAATAATAATGAAATAAAAAGTCGCTCTGGATAATAGTGTCTGCTAAATGATTAAATGTATTTATTATGGGATTTTTTTCCACTTAAACACATAGTAACACACACACACACACACACACACACACTACGGGGAAATTCAGGAACACCAATTAGCCTAATCTCCAATTAACCTAATCTGCATGTCTTTGGACTGTGGGAGGAAACCGGAATACCCGGAGGAAACCCAACAAAGCACAGGGAGAACATGCAAACTCCATGCACACACACACACACACACACACACACCCTGAGACTGGAATCGAACCTGAATGTTGGAGGTGCGAGGCGATTGTAGAATGTGAACTCCGCTGTTTGCTGATTAATGCTGAAGAATCTGGTTCATAATTCCTAATTAATCCCAGATAAATAGTAAATTTATCTCCAAACTCGGTTAATCTTTAATTTGCTTCTCGCTCGAGTTGAAGCCGAGCCTTTATTTTCTTGTTAAACCTTGTCGTCTAAGCGGCGCTTTAGTTCTTTCACATAAACACTTAATTGTCGCTTTTAAGCAAATGCTGTTACGGCAGGAGGGCACATAAACCGGCATGAGAACTGAGTGTGTGTGTGTGTGTGTGTGTGTGTGTGTGTGTGTGTTCCATGTGCTTCACACTCACACTCTGCAGATATGATCTGATATCTGATGGTGTTTTTTGTTCACACAGGCTCACGAGTCAAGGAAGCTCGAGCTGAGATGGGTTTTTTTTAGAGAGAGAACCTTAGAACAGCTACCGAGGAACACCGAGTGCAGACGGTTTGCTCGGCTAACTGTGCAGTAAACTGTGTGTGTGTGTGTGTCTGTGTGTGTGGCTATATCCGTCAGGAACAGCTCACTCGACACACTTGTACGCACGCTTCCATCACCTCCATCGATAAACCGTCTGCACCACCGCAGTGGAACGTTTCACTTTAGTTCCGTCGTTAAAGGAACTGTGGTGTTCCCTGTCACGGGTCACGTGAGGACAGTTCCTGAAACTGCGGTTCCTTTACAGACACCATTGTCGTGTAGCCACCCAGAGAACACCAAGAACAGGGCATAAAAGCAGGGGTACTTAGCGGTTTCTCTGTTTTTTTTTTTTTTCCTTTTTCCCTCTCACTCCAAGGATCTCGAACTCGGAGCGAGTGTGAGTCATGCGCCTGATGTTTTCTTCATTAAATTGTCGAAAATAAACACAAATAAAAAAGCAACGCTCCAATTACATGGGGCGCGAGGAAAGCGTCTGTGCGCCTCTTTACTTAGTCGTTTCACCTCTCCAATCAGCACCCAGCGTAATTTCGGAAAATGAGAGGTTTCCAGAATCAACTTTTTTTTTTTTTTTTCCTCTCCACACGCCTGATCTCCAGATAAAGCATCACATATGGTGTTGATATAATTAATTGTATTTTATCGGTTTCGTGTTGTTCTTAAACTGTACTGGAATAGACTGTAATTGTAGGCTGCGGTAACGATGTTTGGGGTGGATTTAGATTGTTCGGTGGATTGATGGTTGCTTTCGAAATGTCAGTAAAAGTTAGTCTGCAGGGATTTTCTATCTTAGTGGTAAACATTTTTGGGCAGAGGAGGGAATTCTGACTTCAACCCTGTGTGTGTCGGTTCTTGTTTTTTGTTATAACCTGGATATTAAAAAAAAAAAAAGAAGTAGGACTTTAAAATTCTTGAGAATATTAATTCTGATTAAAGTGCTCTTGACTGGTCAAAAGGTGAGGATGAACTTGTCCATAACAGAGTGTTGCGTAATGTTTCTATGGCAACAGCTCTCTCATTGCGACATGTACTGCTGTACGTTGAACGCTGGACAAAATATAATCATCTACTGTTATGAGGGACGTTCATGTCAAACCGGGACTTGTTATGAAATTTCTTGTGAATGAATGAAGGCGGGAAAATTAATCAAGCGCAGTGCGGTGATGAGACTCTCAGCCGCAGTAAAACATTTAAACGTTTTAAAGAAGGCCGTACGTTCCTCCCGCAGTCCTGAGACATGCAGATTAGGCTAATTGCCGTTCCCAAATTCCTGTAGCGTGTGATTGAATGTTGACCGGAGGTCCCACCATAGGCGTACATACATAATTGCACGGTTCCTAGTTGGACTACAAAGGTTCCTAGATGCACGGATAGAACTAGACTACTAAACTTTTTGCATGATTCTTATGTTGTTGTTGTTATTCTGCCTGTATGAATAAGGTATTAACTGTATGTTAATAGTATGTTAATAGAATGTTTTTGCAGTAATTCATGTTGCGTATTTATACCTATGTGTGTGTGTATGTGACGCTCCACAAAACAAGGATATCTTAAAATTCAAACCGTGTGTGTCTTGTTATATATATAAGAAAACTGCAGGACGTCTAAAAGAAGGAAGATGCATTTGAGTGTTTTGCTGCTGTAATTCTCATTTCAGAATACGTCAGACTGTCACTCGTGTCTCTGGTGTAGTGCTATTCACACTCATTTGGACTCGATCTTGACTCCCTGTGCACTTGGTCTTGCTTCAACATCAGCCAGTCCTGGGTTTGGACGTAAAAATAGTGATCCTGCCCACAGTCCTAGCGTGCAGTGTAACCGCAAGGCTAATTACAGTCCAGTGATGTCTGTTAAATCCTTGTTAAAGGTTCACTATAATCACACGTCCAGGTGCAATAGTAAGGTACCGAAGATACTCGCTGGTGATAAAGAAATATATCATTTATTTATTCCCCGTGACCCGCGTTCTGAGAGTTCAGAGACCCAAACCCGGTCCTGGAGAACCCTGTGTCCTGTTAGAATAAATATTTTGCAATGATGATCACGATGCTCTGCTTTACAATCTGTGTGTCACGATTAAAAGAGACATATTGGGCATTTTTCCTGTATTTGCGGCTGGAGTCTACTGGTGTGGAAACGCCTTTTTAAAGCACATGGACTTTTTTTTAATAAGTTTTTATAAGACTATAAATAATTAATACTTATGTTTTATTTTACTCATAGCTGGCAACACTGCTTCTGGAGATGTTTTAAAAAGAAAGCGTGCATCTCAAACTGGATACCAGATTTCTAAATTGTACACCATCACCATTAAAACAGGGTTGCCATGGCTACACCCAAGTATCTATACTAGCCCACTGATGGAATTGAGTAATGGACCTGTTGTTGAGTTTACGCTACAGTAGGCTGTGGTTTGAATGTAGCCACACACACACACACACACACATATCCACACACTGGGACAAATTAACACCAAACTGTACCTTTGGTTATCACTCATAGAGACACTTTGCTACCTTTAATATAAACCTGGAGATGTAGATATACCGTAGTTGTTGTTTGTTTGTTTGTTTGTTTGTTGTTGTCTGGCACATGTTTTATGGTCTGGATGCCCTTCCTGACGCAACCCTCCCATTTTATCCGGGCTTTAGGACCCGCATTGCATCCAGTGGCCAGGGTCTGGGCACTGGGTGGGAATCGAAACCCTGGCCTTCCACATGGCAGGAGAGGAACCCACCACAGTGGACCTTTAAAAATGATTTAAGTCACCATTAGTTTAACACATTTCCAGTTAAAGACTAAAGGTGGAAAGTACAGAACACAAGCCACAAGGAAAATAAAGGACGTGACGACACACTCCCGGGTTCAGTAGTTGCAATAAGATTTGTAAGGTTATTTGTGTATATGAGTTTTTATTGAGCATGAGGGGAAAAAGTTGCCGTTCATCTGTTTTAGGTAAAATGGAAAAACGAGAAAGGTTAACACGAATACTTTTTTTATTAATTCCAGAATTATTATTTTTTTCCCTCCCAAGAATGTATTGCTGATTTGGATTGCATAATTGAAATAGTGAATTTTGTAAAAAAAAAAAAAATTATAAAAAAAATACGCTCTAAAATGTCAGTTCTATAAGTCTAACGTATAAATCACATGATAAACTGGACGGTGTTGTTTAACCGGTGTGACTCTACTTTATTGTAATGTGAAATGAGAATTTTTGTGTAAAAAGATGTAAAAGAGTGTAAAAGATGGTGTTTAGTATATTCTTCTCTCTTCTTCAGGGTGCTTCTTTAGTATGAAAGCTATTTTGAGGAACTGACGCATTAGGATCACACTTTTCGAACTCATTTCCATTTCATTATTATTTTTTTTTATTCTGTGAAGCTGCTTTGTGACAACGACTTAAGCGCTACATAAATAAAACTGAATTGCATTGAATTGAAATGGCATATTGTGACATTTGTTTGAGACTGAACTCAACATACAGTGGTTGTGTGTGTGTTCGTGGAGTTTGCATGTTGTCCCCGTGCTTGGTGGGTTTCCTCTGGGTACTCCGGTCCAAAGACATGCAGATTAGGCTAACTGGCGTTCCCATAGTGGGTGTGTTCCCTGCAATGGATTGGCACCCTGGCCTAGTCGTGATCAAAACTTAGAGTTTACTTTTTTTTTTTTTTTTTGCATTTTGTACAAGATTTAGTGAAGACACAGCACCATGTGTCGCAAGAATGTTATCAAGGACGGTAGCAAGAAGAAAAAGGAGTCGCTTTCAGTTTGGGTTTTAAAGCAGCCGGTCCCAAGAGGAATCATAAATTAAGGTTAAGTGAGGTTTAATGTCTACAGTATTTATTTCATATTTTGCTTTACTCACATGTCTTTTCTAAATGTTTCAATTGTTTTTATATGCAAAAAAAATATGATTATAGGAAATTGGTAAAATACATTTTTGTGGGGTTGGAACAGATTATCCACACTTACATTGTTTCCTGTTCGGCCGAACCATGCTATTGGTGCTAAAGTGTCTCACTTGGGTGAAAAAGTTAATTTTCAGAAAGGATCATATAACACCATTTTTAATAACACTTAATTTTTCATAATATTTTTCCCAAACCATGCATGCAAGTATCTACACACATTTATATTTTTATCAGATAAAATGAAACACGTTTGCTAAATACAATTTTATGTCATGTCTGTAGTGTCTGTAGTGTCTGTTACTTTGTTGAATTCAAACCTTTCAATGATCTTAACTGTCATTCAGATGAAATTTGGCCAATTTAGATTTCACATGAAAAGACATAAACCTGAATAAGTGTATTATTCTAAAAATTATTTGCAAAACTTAAGATATTACAACATGAATTTGACATGGTTACAGACACTACAGATATTTTCGGGG
>JAQMYJ010000006.1:25363472-25375827 GCA_030014305.1 Clarias laeviceps | reverse complement strand
TTTTTTTTATATATATATATATATATATATATATATATATATATATATATATACATTATTATTATTATTATTATTATTATTATTATTATATTACATTTTGCTCCATGGATGGAACCAGTATCAAAGACAGTACAATAATATTTTTCTTCTTTTTAAAAACTCCAACACCGAGCCTCAGCCTTTAGGATCATGATCATAAAACAAATCCGTACTCATGAGATGTGTCTCATTTATCTACACTGTCTGGATGAGAAAAGTATTAAACACAACCCACCTGTGGAACACACCTGTACCCGGGGAGTGTGTGTGTGTGTGTGTGTGTGTGTGTGTGTGCGCACTGCTCTGGTGTTACACATTCATTTCAGTATGAATGTATTAAAAGAAAACACTTTAGCGTCTCCAGATGTCTCGTTAGGACAGATGTGCAGAGCGTCTGCGCGTCAACATCTGCGTCGAACTCTGAGACCGACACTGAGGAGCGTTAAATTAAAAGATCACAGGAACGATACCAGACGATACAAAAGTGTCAAAGTGTCGGATTTCATATTTTCAAGCAGATTTGAAGAGCGAATATGAATGAAGAGCTTAAATTAAATCAGCGCTTCATATTTTTTTTCGACAGGAACTGGGGAAGAGCCAGCGCTCCAAGAATCCTGATTATTATTACAAAACAGATTGATTTTATTTTTGTATTGTTACACTGAGGCACTTTTATCACTTACAGTACCTACTTTTTTTTAGGTTTAACAATACATCTCCATGTACACACTTGGTTCCATTAATCAGAATTTTGAGAAACAATTTCTAAATTCCTACATTTATTTTCTATATTTTTATGGTATAGTGACGTTGTGGTACATTTTGTTTACGATATTAAATTTCTGTCCGTAGCAGTTGAAGCATTTTTCTCATGATTCAGAATTAAAAAGTGCATCTTGTTCTTTTTATAAGGATTTAAATTTTTTTCTTTAGGAGAAATTAATCAAATTCAAATCATGATGCCACATGACGGGAGAGTTTTGTTTTATGAAACTTATTGTAGTTGTTATTATAGTTTATATTATATTTATATCATAATGCACTAGCCATTGCATGGATTTCATCTAAAGCTCAGCATATTGTATAACAACAACAAGAACTTGACGTTTAATAAAACGAATAAAATCTTTTAAAATTAATTTATTTATTTACTCATCACTCGCTCACTCATCGTCTATACCGCGCTTTATCCTGTATTCAGGGTCGTGGGGGGCGGAGCAATTTGGGAACGCCAATTAGCCTAACCTGCATATCTTTGGACTGTGGGAGGAAACCGGAGGACCCGGAGGAAACCCACCAAGCACGGAGGAATTTATTTATTTATTTATTAATTAATTAATTATTATCTAGTTTTTTTTTTTTTTTTTTTCCCATTAACACAGCTGCAACTAGACCAAATGACCTGGAATAATTACTTAAATATCTCATGTTTAAATTTTTATTAGGATGTTTTCAGGTTTGTGTCTCTTTCTGCTGCTTGTGCTGGTCTGTACGGTGTAATAAACACTGTCAAGTTTTTATAGAGGATATTCTGGAATCTTCTCACCTCTCAGGTCCCGTCAGGGCGGAGGAAAGGTCCGTCATAAGCGCCAGGCTCTCCAGGACATGGCGCGACCGCTCAAACAGTGGCTGTACAAACACCGCGACAATCCTTATCCCACCAAGACCGAGAAGATCCTCCTCGCACTCGGCTCGCAGATGACCCTGGTGCAGGTGAGCGACTGACACACACACACACACACACACACACACACACACACAACTGTTAAATTCTGTGTGCAGGTTGGTCAGATGGTGTTAATTAACGTTCCATAACGTCAGCTTTGACAGATTTATATCGATGTGTGCTGTGAGAGACTTCAGGTCACCTGATATCTACTGTATCACCTCGATATCTACTGTACGGTGGAATGATATACGATGGTTTATAACCATTTATAAAGGCTTTATGCTCAGAAGTGTTACTGTAAGTGTATATATGCAAGAAAAAAAACTTTATTTACTTAAAGACGAGTTAATGATGCACTATAATAAACATCATTTAAGATTAACGGAAGAAGATTGACAGCTCATATCTATGAGCACATTCATACTGTGTTATAATGCATTCATAAGCTAGTATACAAACTGCTATAATTACTTATAGGAGTGCAATATTCCTCTCTATATATTTATGATGCATTATAGTGTTATATATTAGCGTTATACAGTATATTACAATATATATATATTGTTAGTGTTATGTGTTATATATGTGTATGTCAAGTTCATAACACGTTCGTATCGCCAAGCCCAACTTATACACATAGTGCATTCTGGTGGATATAAACATGTTATTAGCACTATGTATGAACCGATGTGTCATTTAACAAGTTATAAATAACGCTAGCAAACAGTAATGTAAAGGTAATAAATAATTATATCAATCGAGTTGATGTGTTGTAACACAGTATGAATGTAATCACAGCGTACTGTAGGTCATGAGACTCATTATGATTATGAACAGATAGAATTACATTAAGTCTAATGATAGACAGTCGCATGCTTTATATAAAGTGTTCCGAATGATTATACAGAGAAATATTAGGCGTCATTATGTAGAATTATGTAGCACATTTATATACAGTACTGTACAAACGTCCTTTTATAGATTTACACGTTTGTTTGTGAGCCTGGAGTTTATCAACATCGGAGAGGCTTTTGTCATGAATGTTGTCATTCTGTAAAAACTTCCCTCCGATCCAATCTTGCGTTAAATTGCGCGTGTTTGAGTGATTACACGGCGCACACAAACAAACACATCAGCGTGAAAATAAGGCGCTGTGACTCTCCTCGACCTCGGATGGTTTAATGTGGGATTAATATGCAGCAGGCGTGAGTGTTAGCAGATGTGTGTGTGTGTGTGTGTGTGAACTCGCGTATCTACATCAGGGCTAATAACGTGCACAGACGCACAGGTCATATTTGGATCTTCGTCTTTTTGGACGGTCAGAAATCTGATCGTAGTCTTTATTCTCATGATTCCAGTTTGAGGTTTTAAAATGGACCTATTATGCAAAATTCACTCTCTAGTCATTTTTTAGATATTCAGATGGGCCTCCAGTATGTGTGTGTGTGTGTGTGTGTGTGTGTGAGAGAAAAAAAATCACTCTGTTTTAAAATCATTCTTTTTCCTATTTGTGTATTGACTGGGGCTTAAACAAGCAAACCGAATGTTTAAACTCCCTAATGTGACCTCATATAAGAAGAGCCCCTCCCCCGAGCTTGTTGCATAGGTGTGAAAAACAATAAAGGCTATTTCAGCTGGAGCATGAACAAACACACACTTTGGGTGAGCTCTGAGTTAACCCGTGTTAACTTGTTTAAAGAAATAATGAAATATGGGACCTTTAATACACAGTAGACCTGATTGTAAGATTTTCTTTTGTTGTCTACAGTAAAGTAAAGTTGTGTTTGCAGTGAAGGCGAGATCGTGATTTCAAACGTGTGCATGGGATTGCACTGAACTATCGAAATAAAAGGTGTTAAAATGTTTACGTCTTCTCTATACAGTATAAGAATTATATAGTAAGATCAGTAAGTATATGAGACTCGTACTGTAAAAAGAGACTGCATGGCTTTAACTAATCCAGCATCATTTAAAACTAAAATTCATTTGTACTCGATTGGCATCTCATCTGATTCCTCACGAGTTGGTATTGATTCATTTTGGTTCTTGTTCCAGTATGTTTTTCGTTTCGAACGCGTTGACGAACGCTTTTACGTAGCTTTTAAAAACGGTACTGTATATTTGTTTAATAAAATAAGACATCAGTGTGTTTATGTCATATTTATGGAAGGAGTCTCCAGCGTCAGAGTCTCAGCAGAGGGAAAGCTGATACTGTAGGTGAACTTCAACTTCTTTTTTGTCTCATTAACTACAAGAAGGAGGAAAGAGTGAAGCTGGAGAGGGAACGGGTGTTGATACTGTAGGTGCTGTGGCATGACGCAATAATAAAATCTATATAAATAAAAGAAAGGTTTAGTCTTTACATCGGTCAGAACTCGCTCTCTCAGTGATATCTTTATGTTTAATGCACTGGAGGACCCGAAACCAGTCTCGAAAATTTTCAGTCCAAAAAACTCTCCGTCTGTCCGTCTGTCCGTCTGTCCGTCTGTCTGTCTGTCCGTCTGTCTGTCTGTCTGTAGATTTTGTCTTGTCACAGCATCATGCAAAAACTTTCTGGACAGAATCTAATGAAACTTTGCCATAAATGAAAGATTACGACCACATCTAGCGTTTTTTTTTTTTTTTTTTTGGACAAATATTGCGCTTTTTCCCCACGAGGTGGGCGTGGCTATACACGTCACTCAACAGAGCCAATCATCGCGATAATTTAGCGTAAATACATTAAAGCTGATCGGCTTTCTAAAATCATTGTCACTACTGTACGGGATTGTACGGGAACTTTTTACAATCCAATAAAACTAGAAGTGATAAAAGAAATAAATTTTATTCATAGTAATTGAAACCTAAAACTTGTAGAAATACTAAAGCATATTTAACTAAATGTCACTAACCCGCAGTGCTACCACCTGCTAATGGCTACCAATTCGCATTTCAAAAATTCCCGTTATTCTGTGTCACCTTGTATATAATAAAAACCTTTCGTATAAGAGGAATAAAGCACTTTTTTAAAGCAGTGTATTTCGTTACAGGGTTTGTGAGCGTATGAACCTCCTGTCTCAGATCTGGTTGTAGCGATAGTAACGCAGATCCGCTAACTTTTCTCTCCACGCTGCTACAGTAGATATCGCGGAGCTTAGCGAATGTGTCACGCCACATGTTAGCACTCACTCAGATCTGGATAAATGCTGACAAACGGCTCTGGGAAATCTTCACGGCTCTCTGTTTCGACTCCGATCGACTAGCGTTTGGAATCCGTGCACTTTTTCGCCTCGGTCGCGTATCACGTCCAGACCCGCTTCACACTGCATCATTTGTTTTCTCTACACGCCGCTGGTTTCCATCTCGCCTATTGAAGCTGAAGGCTGTCCAGTGCGTGGCTTTTCTTTTGTTGTTTTTTTTGTTGTTTTTTTTGAGCAGAATATGATCTCTGTATAAAGCCGAGATCAGAAAGTTCAGGACGGAGCAGCAGTAAGTAAGTAGTTTAGCATGAAGCGACGGGTCCCAGCGCAGGGCCTGTCATAAGTCACTTGAAGTCTATTGGGCATGAAAAGTTATTCTAGTATGACATCTAATGGCCTCTGGTCTCTGTGAAACCGAGAAGGCCGGGTCAAATAGCGCCTTTTATTGCATGAAGACAGACAGCATGTGGACGAAGACGAGGATTATTATCAGGCAGGGGACAGCGGGGGACAGAATAAGCACATGGGTTGTCTATGTGTATATAACTAAATAAATAAATCAGTAGGTGGATTGTTTTTGTCTTTCATCTGCATGTGTACTTTTTGTAGATAGTTTTTTATTTATTTATTTATTTTTATGTTAAATAATCTCTATGTTTAAAGCTAAACATAAGTGGGATAATTAGGGAAAATCTCTCCATGCTTTAATAAAACTACCACTTCCTTATTTGTCTTTCTCCCTTCTGTCTCGTTTGTTCTTCTCCTGCAACCTGGTGCTGAAAGCTCTGCGTGTTCATGACTCACGTTCTCATTGTCACTGATTGTGCTCATTATAACACACACACACACACGCACTTATAACTAGCAGTAATGTAGCGCAGCCTGTCCACCTTCAGTCATGTCTTCGGGGAAGCGAGAGGAACGCAGAGGGACACTGGGACACATTACAGAAAAACTCCACATGTAAAATAACATGAGCTCCTGTGATAATGCTGACGTGGTGCTTGAGTAAATCTCTCTCTCTCTCTATGTGTGTGTGTGTGTGTGTGTGTGATGGTCAGGTCTCGAACTGGTTTGCGAACGCTCGGCGGCGGCTGAAGAACACGGTGCGGCAGCCGGACCTCAGCTGGGCTCTCAGGATCAAACTCTACAACAAATACGTCCAGGGCAACGCTGAGAGACTCAGCATCAGCAGTGATGACTCCTGCTCAGAAGGTGTGACACACACACACACACACACACACACACACACACACACACACAGAAGAGAAAGAAGTGATATGATAGAAGGTATATTAAGAATCAACAGATATGAATAGGAGCTTCACTGTTTCGGTTTTCTTTTCTTTGATGCTTCCTTTCTTTCTCTATTCTTTCCCTCATTCCTTTCTTCTCTTCTTTTCCCTACATTTCTCTCTTTTGCATTTTTCTATCATTGATTTCATTTCTTTCATTCATTTCAACTTTGCATTTTGTTCAGATTACTGGTTTTTGTCCTTGCTTCCTTTCTTTCATCCTTTCATTTTGTTTCATTACTGTTTTCCTTTGATCTTTTGATTAATTTTATCCTTCCTTTTTGTTTTCTTCCTTTGTTTTTATTTCATCCCCTTCTTCCTTCCTTTCATCGTTCCATTTTATTTCCTTCCTTTTTTTCGTTTATCTTTAGTTTTTTGATTCCTTCCTTTGTTTTTCTTCCATTTCGCTCTTTCCTTATATCCTTTCTTCCTTTTTTTCCCCCCCTGAATTTGAATTTTTTTCTAAATCACTGTAATCACTCTGAATCCTTAGGCCACGCCCACTTCAGTACGCTTCTGGGCGTACCTATTCGATTCTCCACACTAAACAGACTCGTTTACACACAGCGGCGTTTCGTGGTCCCCAAAATTCCAGCTAAAGTCTGGTCACCATTCAACATTCGCACTTTTAATAAGCAAACACTGGATATTTTTGATCGGACACGAAGCTGGGAGACGTTCCTTTATAATCCAACACCACCTCATTCTGTCCAGCACTGGCAGTCCTGATCGGCGGATTTCCCAGAAATCATTAATATCTGAAAAATAAATCTCAAGCCACTTGCAGCAAATGATCTTGAGTTTAATCACAACCTGGGGTGAAATTCAAAAAATATTAAATCGGACCCAGTGCGGATATTTGTACTGTAGATCCTGTTATTTTTAATGAGTTTGCACGTACGGAAATGTTCCTGTGTGTCTCTGGCATCGAAAAAAAAAATCTGAAACATTTTCATATTAAATATAATCCACTGATTATTTTTTCATGATTTATCATGACATGTCCGGGGAGTACTTCGAGTTCAGCTGCTTCCTGGACACGGAGTTGAATCGTGAGAAATCAGTATATTTTCCAGGACAATCCGTACAGGACACGTGTGCTCGCTCTCTCTCTCCGGCGTGTCTGCGTCTGAACCCCGGCTCACGTTGAGGAGAACGATGAAGCGGCATCAGCGTGGCTGCTGTTCGAGAAACTCTGATACCTGCATGTGGTTCTGATAAGCAGAGGCCGGGGTTATAATTGGGTTCTGGCGGGACGACACGGTGTTGTGTCCCAAACAAAAGCCGTAGGAGATCTGGCAGGAAAGTGATCCGTGCTTCGGTCTGGTCCTGACTCGGCCTCGCTGGAGGAACTCTGCCTTTCAGCACTGTGTCCTGCCTTCTTGTCTCACTAACTCCGAGTCGTCCGCGTGTGGACGTCTCATGTTAATTTGGCTAAATCTAATCCAGATGCTTTAATCCACTTGAAAACATCTCAGGGTGTGAGCGTACGCCCATAAAGGAACCTGTAAAGAACCTACAGTATGTAGAACCATTGTCTTCTTCTATACTCCTTTATCCTGTGTACAGGGTCACGGGGGGCCTGGAGCCTCTCCCAGGAGACGTAGGGCACGAGGCGGGGGGGCCACCCTGCCCATCTATTACACGGCATATGAAGAAGCCAGAACTTTTATAAAATACGTTTAATTCGACTCTTTATTTGTTGCTTTTTTACGTTCTCCATTTATTCTCTCATTCCTTTCTTCTCTTCCTTTCCCTACATTTATCCCTTTTGAAATTTTCCTGCCTTTCATTTTTTTGTCCTTCCTTCTAACCTTGCATTTTGTTTGCGTCTTTTTATCTTTTTTCTTCCATATTTTGTTTCCTTCCTTCATTCAATCGTCCTTCCTTCCATTGATTTTGTTTCCTTCCTGTTTTTCTTTCATTTGTTTTTTGTTTCCTTCCTTTTTCATCCTTTGTTTTTTGTTTCCTTCCTTTATTTTTCTTTTTTCCTTTGTTTTTTGTTTCCTTCCTTTTTCATTCTTTGTTTTTTGTTTCTTTCATTTGTTTTTCTTATATCATTTGATTTTTGTTTCCTTCCTTTTTCATCCTTTGTTATTGTTTCCTTCCTTTATATTTCTTTCATCCTTTGTTTTTGTTTCCTTGCTTTATTTTTCTTTGATCCTTTGTTTTTTGTTTCCTTCCTTTTCATCCTTTGTTTTTTGTTTCCTTCCTTTGTTTTTCTTTTATTTGTTTTTTGTTTTACTCCTTTATTTTTCTTTCATCCTTTGTTTCCTTTCTTTCTTCTTTTGTCTTTCTTCCATCCTTCCTGTTTTATTCCACAAAAAAATCTACAAACGTGTCATAAGACACACAAAAGTAGACTGCAACAACCGTTAGAAGTAGAGAAACAGAAACCAAATTTTGATAGAGAATTTACAGAGCGACAGTGATGATTAATATTGCATTTACATAGAAAGCTACAAGCTTAGAGAAGTATGTTCCTGCCAGCACCGTAAGGTTTCCTTCAAGCTACTTTAGACAAGAATAATTCTCCAGTTTGACATGTAGAAAAAAATCCTTAACGCATCTAAACTGTGTGTGTGTTTTTCATGTAAGTTGAATTCCCTTTAGAAATCTGTGCGCTTAGAGAATGAAGGTCCATCGAGCACATTAAACACCACTTTAGTCTAATTTCCTGCTCTGGTTCTCATTCACGTTGCCTTTCTTTTAAAAATCTCCATCAATTTCACAAATGATTTCAGGTTGAAGCCCTTCAGAACGTTATACCCTTTTCCATCTAGAACTCTAAAACGTTTTCCGTTTTTTTTACCCCACTGGGAAAAACTTTAAATGGTCTACAGAATGTACAGTAGCACTATGAACTTGTGAGTTAAGCATTAAGGGTCTACGTACTTTTCAGTATCTGTGTAAATGAGCTACTGCTGAGCGACACCCTCGCAGAGAACATCATACAGAGCTGAGCAACAAACTTCTTATATGAGGTCACATTGCGGACAATGTGACCTCAGGCCAATACAAGAATGAAAGAAAGAAAAAAGGACAAAGAGCAGCCACGTTTCAAGTTTGTGTTTGTACAATGGAGATCCAGCTGAACGTCTAAACATGACCAAAAAGTACAATTTGGATAATAGGTTCCCTTTAAAATTCTCTGGAAGAATGTTTAAAGCATCTGTTCAGAACTCTGGCCTGGCCAGTTGAATCCCTTTTAGGAAGCTGCAGGGTAAAAAATATAGAGCGCTGAAGAATAAGTTCAGATTGACACTCTGATGCAACCATTAACAGAATCCTGAAATGCTCTCTTTTACAAAAGATTTCAGATTTTAAGCATTTTACCCTGTTTATACAGTTAAAACGTCTGAAAATAAAAGTAAGTTCTGTCCCTGGAGGTTTCTCCAGTCCGTCCCACGTGGGAAGACTCCTAAAGGATCTGTGTAAAACCCTAAACTTCTGGGCTTCTCTTTCAAATAGACATTAAAAAGTGCACCATTAGAAGAAGTGACCTGATCTAGTCCCATTACGATTCTTTAAGGTGAACCCTGACACCTATCTAACTATTTGCTCTCAACTAACTGAAACTATCTTTTCTGACATTCCTTAGGAACATTTGTTGTTTTACTGTTGACCACTACATTCCCTTAATTACTACGTTAGACTTGTTATTTTTGGTCATTAATTCTTAAACATGATTGCGTTTCCTTGTGTCCTCTGTGCGGCGCTCAGACGGTGACCCGGCCACTCGAGCCCAGACGGGTGAATTCAGCAAGCCTATGTACCAGAGCGTCATCAAAAAAGAGGGCAGCGGCGTAGGGGCGGGTCTCCGGGCGGCCACAGACGCCTCGTTGGCTGAGGACTACGTGTCTCCGCCAAAGTACAAGAGCAGTCTGCTACACCGCTACCTGAACGACTCGCTGCGCCACGTGATGGTGGCCAACGGTGTGACGGACGCCCGCAGGAGGAACCACTCGGGCTCCTTCAGCTCCAACGAGTACGACGAGGATCTCCTGTCGCCGTCCTGCTCGGAAACCGAGGCCAACTTCGTCTACCGTACAGGTGAGACATAATAATAATCGCAGATGTGGTGAAGAAGTGGTTGTCTGACTGAAGGAACTCAGCGGCGTGCGGGTTTGTTGCCTCTGTGGTCGGAATATCGTTGGATAGACGTTATAGACGTGTCATTTCTTTTCCTTTCCATCTCTCCATTCAGACCTAGTGTGTTAGAAATCAACTGCTGACGATGAGATTTAAATCAAAGCCAAAGTGCTTCAAAGCAGGAGGATGGTGATAGTCGCGTGTTCATTTTGAAGCCATACGATTTAGAATTCGGATTCTTTTGGTCAGATCGGATTTGCTTGTCATGACGGTTCACATTCATAAGTAAAAGTGACTCTAATGTGGACGCATCTGTCCTACATGAAACAGCTCACATGCACACATCGATTTATCTTTGCTTGATGTAATAGATGTGCGTCCAGGCCTCCGGCAGTGGTAAAGTTCTCGCCCTATCATCCGGAGATCGCGAGTTCGATTCGCGGGTGATGCTGTAACCTCTCACAGCCGGAGGTCTAGAGAGAGCTGATTGGCTGAGCCTCTCTCAGAGGGGAGGGATGAGAGGTACTTAGTGCTCCCACATTAATCACGGCTCTACAGCCAATCAGGGGCGTCTGTGAGCTCACGCAAGCGAAAGGAAGCGGATAGCGCTGTCCTCCGAGTGTCTTACTCCGCACCCAACGGTGCGTGAGCGAGCAGCCCTCCCGACCGAGTGGTAGTAGCCTTAATGTGGAGCCCCCTAGGGGTGGAAATCAGGGAGGGGGGTAAATTAGGGAGAAAACTGGGGGAACGCCCCCCCCCCCCCAAAAAAAAACAAAAAACAAAAAAACATCAGATTTGTCTGTCAAATCTGATCGGTGTCAAATCGGAATAAAAAGATCAGGCTGGTGATGTGAATGTAGCTTGTGACAGCCTTAAATTCTCAAACTTGTCTAAAAGTGTTTGTTGATCAAAAATTGCAGCTAATAAATGAAACTGAAACAGGGGCGAGAAAATGAGTGTATGTTCTTATCCGTCTTTTAAAGCGCCATCCTCAGCAGACTCTGCAGTCTCCTTCATCCAGGGGTGCTGTGTGTGATGCTCTGGCTGCATAACGTCTCATGTTTAGTACTGGACTCGTCGTGGACTTGTTTGCAGTCGTCGACTGCTTGAGGACTTCACTAGTCTCCGTTTGTTTTTTGATGATGAAGCCGTTTTCCCAAAGGACGAGGGAAGAGTTCGAGTCGTTATCAGATAGTATAATAAATACGCTTTTACTTCCTGAAGCTTGTCCAAGGTCAGCCAGACAGGAAGTTCTCAGTTAAGGGAAAGTTTCAGGGGTAAGGTTAGCTGCTCCTGTAATAATCACGTACATTGCTTGTTGTTGTTGTTGTTGCACATTGGTTTGCGCTGATATTACGCGTAATTGCGTATTGCATGGTTTGTCTTTGATGAACTTTGTGTGCATGCAAATCTAGCATCTTCGAAGGCTTTTCGGTTTTCCTTCCGCAACGTAACCTTGAAGGTTCTGTGTAGAACCTCGATCAGAATATGAAGAAGAAGAATTCCTTGCAAGCTTAAATCCCATAATGAAACAATTCAAAGTGTGAGCTATTTCTGTAATACTTTAAAACTGTCAGGGGTTCAGCTGTCTGCTTGGCCATGTGATTGATTTTGGGTAAAAATAGTTAGCGATGGAAAGAATGAACAATTCTGATCCTGATCCTGCTAAAGGGTTCCAGTTCTGATGAGGAAACACCCAGTTGTGAGGGTTCTCCTAGAAGATCAACCCCGAAGAACCCTATGTTTCTAAAGCTGGAAATTTCCTGAGTGTGTTTCCATGTGAATGCACATGAATGCGTCCACATGAAGGCCACAAGCGCTGTCCCTCTTCTGGGAACTTGTTTTGGACTTTTTTTCTGTTTTATGGTTTGGTGTTTTTGAGCTCAGTCAGTAATTTTGGCTCGGTTTGGGCCTAAATCAGTACAACATGCGATTCCTAGAGCGTAAACTTCCACAGCATGAAAGTGGATCTTTACCAATACCTCCGGTCAGACTGTGTGTGTATGCATTACCCGAGAGACATAGTGTGTAAATTATGGTGGAATTTCTCTTGATAGAAACGCAAAGTTTGTAAAGATTGA
>JAQMYJ010000006.1:25345972-25358472 GCA_030014305.1 Clarias laeviceps | reverse complement strand
GGATTTGGAGCGATCTCGTCAAAAAACCCTCGGACCTAAATTAAAGAAGAAGAGTGGGCCAAAATTCCACCAGAGACAGGTCAGAACCTGATCTCCAGTTATTGGTAGCATTTGGTTCGGTTTTAGGTTCTAAAGGTGGCAGGGCTTTAAGGTGGCAAGGTGGTAAATTCAGGCTTGGAAACGGGAATCTGGGAGCTTCAAAGCTGCAATTCTAGCTGTGTTACCTGGAAAAAATTTTTTTTTCCCATCTTTAAATAATCTGAAATTAATTCAATTTGTTCTATTCTATTTTTACAAGTCAAACAGCAAAATCATCTCAGGGTTTCCCGTTTAAACTTTTAAAATGTCTGTGCTTATCTCCACCGCACCAGATGGAGGAGACGTATGAGAGGGGAGAAATGAAATGAAAATAAAAGGAGAAGGCGGCCCTGGTGGGACCGTCACAGAAAACAAGCAGCCGGAGAGTTCCAGGGCGCACGCCAGGCACTTTCTCTTAAACGATGCCTGAATGGGATGTTAAATAGCTGGAATCCTGCTCTGTGTTTATCTTTCATGCGCGGTCGAGTTCAGGACGTCCTGTGTGCCCGGCCTCGCCGCGTAACTCCGCGAGGAAAGTGCGAGAGTGTGAATTAGTGCATCGGTCACGGGGAAAACGTTTTTTATATATATATATATATATACACGCCGGCGGATCCTGGTAGGGATTCGGTGTTTACTCTCGACTTTTACAAGGCACCAGAACACGTTACACGCGCGCGTTTGGATTTCCATGAATGTGCACATTAATAAGGTGGACATCATTATAAATACCATCATGCTTCAGGAAGAATGAAATGCTTCAGATGGAAGACAGATGTGGAAGAACACTCCGTGTGATTTTCTCAAAAGGAAATTTAGTAGCTGAAACCGACCCCTCGTGTAAAAACGGCTTCTTGGGGAGTCTAAGATTTAAGCGCTGCCATTCGCCACCTGTTATGTGTAAATGAATCATAATGTCTGCGTCCATCCATCATTATTTAGTGGCCTGAAATATTGATGGGACGTCCGTCTGAGCCAACAGCAGTGAGCGATTTTCCTAGATCTAGAAAAAAGTCTACTATTTATAGCGCGCTGTTAGCTCTTAACGAGCGTTATTCGTTTGAAATGAAACGAGATGGCCAGGATCGGTGCAATTACTCTTATTGTCTTGCAATTTTTGCCTCATTTGAAATTCGCCATCGTTTTTTTCCATTATTAGGAATTCCCTTTCTTGCCTGAAAAGTGAAATAGAGAAATAAATGCCGGCTTTATGAGCTGCGATGAGAATTGGGAGAAAAGAAAACAGAAAAGAGAGCCATACACGTAATATCCTGCAGTGTAATATCATTCTAGTTTCCAGCAGGGCTCTCGCATTTCTTCGGCTCTCGTCGCGCTCGAAGTTGGTTTTTTCTGTTGTTAAAAAAACCAAGAATGTCACGTGTTTTCGAACATGAAAAGAGGTTCTCTTTTTAATTTTTTTTTTTTCCAAGGTCAGTCGACATTAAGCAGAGACTGGAGGCAGAAATATGTTAAATAAAAACAGTAATGTCTGACAAGGCCTCTGAGACTCATACGTGCCAGTCACTTATTGAATACCAGAGTCTAATTTCACTCTGACATAAAAGAGAAAACACTTTAAACGTCTCTTCTGGTAGATCGCAGCTCTTCGGTGAGGGCCAGCAGACGGAGCAGCCAAGCGCGAGAGCTCGGGCCAGAGCAGGTGAACTAGTCTGAGTCTCAGAGCAACACGCCAGCCATCTACAGGCCAAATGTAAAGGATGAAGTGCGACCATCGTTACTGTAGAAGTCGTTTCCACAACAGGAACCTCCTCAGAAATCCAGGAAAATTTGTAAGGAACTTTAGGTGTTTATCCAATGCAAGATCAATCAAATATAGACACATTTTTAAGATCCAACCCACACTCAATGTCCGGAACTTTTACTGCAATGCTCAGCCAGAAGGTTTATCAGGAACCGATCAGGAACCAATCGGGAACTTAGGAACCTTGGGTTATTTCCATTGTTTTTGTGCACGCTTTCACTGCAAGAACTTGTTCAGCTTTGTGTAAATCCACATACATCGCTGGTGCTAAGACAGGTTTTTATAAACCTCATTGGTGTCATAATTGTTAAAAAAACAAGCAAAAAAAAAAAAATCACGAACTTGGTTCCTTTCTACAAAGTTCTGACCTTTTTTTCAGGAACCAGGAATAATTCAGGAGCCTCAGTCACATTTCCTTAGGTGTGTTTCCACTGCTGCGATCTTTCATAGGGACCTACAGTAGGACTTGAGTATATTCATGCTGCACTAATGTTTTCAGGAACTCTGGAAAGTTTTTTTTTTTTTTTTTTTCCCCCACTGCGACCTGAGACCTTTTCAGGCACGTGATCAGGAATTCAGGGAAATCAGGGTGCATTTTTCACCGCAGGAACCTTTACAGTAATCCAGGAAGTTTGTCTAAGAAAACTGGTATCCAAAGGTTTCCACTAACCGATGATCTTTTCCAACAGTTTGAAAACATAACACACTGTACCGCTTTATATACAGTAGTGACATTCCTAGTACATGACGCGACATTCCTACAGGTCTGAAGGGGACCAGAAGCTGAAGTTTGAACTGCACAGCGGGGAAAAGCTTACAAATCTGTGTGGGGAAAGTAGTTCTTGTTGGTCTCTTTGTAAAATAAATAATTAAATAAATAATTTTAGCTTTTATGTCCCCTTTCACTTTAGGTTGGAGTTTACAATGTGTTTAAGTTGACTTGTTGAGTCATTGATGTTTGCATTAAAAGCTTTTCAAAAAGCAATCAGAGCTTTGTATACTTCCTACGTACGGTCTAAATAATAAATATAATAACTTAAACGATGGTAGATGACGGTGATCTTGCACCTCTAGGTCCTGGGTTGGATTCCTGCGTCAGGTCTGTGTGCCTGGAGTTTGCATGTTCTCTTCGTGCTTGGTGGGTTTCCTCTGGGTTCTGTGGTTTCCTCCCACAGTCCAAAGACATGCAGATTAAGCAAAAAATTCCCAAATTGCCCGTAGTGTGTGAATGTTGACCGGAGGTCCTACCACGGCTGTACAAATGGGAATAAATACCATTGGCCACCATGGTTTCTAGTTGGACTACAGAGGTTCCTAGATGGATGGATGGATGGATGGATGGACAGTAGGTAAGTTAACAATGGTGATTTCCAAAACAAACCAAAAACCATGGACCTCCAGGGGCCCTGAACTCATTGCGTAAACTGATCAAGGTACCAAGATAATCTAAATAAGCTGCAATTAACCATGAACAACCTTTTCCCACCTCCACAAGGTAGATTTAATTTGGCCTGACTTCTCCTGCTGGAATTGTGAGTAAAAGCTAAATCATACCCTGAAGCTCTTCTATAATTACCCTTGTTGTTTTTGCGTTTAACACAAGCACCACATGGGAAATGATGTAACCTCCCCACAACCTCCTACTGTCTTGGGTACCATTACGTGATGAGAACCAGACACAGGTACTCGCCCAGGGTACACCGAGTTCTGGATTTAGTTTTGCTCGCACTAGCACCGTGTCGGTCTGTCGTGTCCTCTGGATTAAGACAAAAAACAAAACAAAAAAGAGATGATGATGAGATGCACTCGCACTGGATTACCACAGACACAAAGAGTTTCCATTTGGCCGAGGAGAAGATTACTAATTAGAAGACTGTGATTATAAAGTTGTTTACTTCTAATCACTTCAAGGTTTCTCCACGGCTCAGCTGCACCGAGCTCGAGTGGAGCTGGCACCGTATCAGGCCCGCGATGTGCCAGAGATCGAGCGTTACCTGCCTACAGTCTGAAACGGTTTTAAGCGATAACACATCGGGGAAATGCTTTCAACATGACTCTCTGCCCTTCTCTGTCTTTTTCTCATGTTCTCAGACGTGAGCGTGTACAGATATCTGGCTGAGTCATGAGCTGCCCTCCTCTGGTAGCATTAGGCTGCTGTTTGAAGTCTGCACGAACTGATGGCTGCGATATGGCCGTATTACTGCACCAATACCATCAACATGTCTGTAATGTTGACCTCGCGTGCTCCAGATTCTCAGTGGAGATGGCTACAGAGGACCTTAGTGAGCGCGCACTTACACACACACACACACACACACATATTCGTGTGATAGTCAGCGTTATCTGTGTTATCTTGGAACGGAAATCCATTTGACATGTTTCCCTTCATCCTGTTTACTCCGAGTGCATGTGTAAAGCTTAACAGATGGTAAAAATAGCACAGATTTTAAATCCTTATCAATCTTATCAAACTTTCCAATGTTGGAGCCAAAAATAGTTCTGTTTATTTACTTACATTTACATTTATGCCCCTATATTTGGCAGTTACCCTTATAAAGAGAGATAGATATCGCATGTATCTGAGGGTTAAGGGCCCTGATCAAGGGCACAACAGAAGCAGTTTAGGGGTAATGTGGTGTTAACCCTCGAGCTCCTGATCAGTTGTCCATTGTCATGGATTGTTCATGGTTCAGAAGGTCTCAGAAGGTTTCAAACCTCATAACTGTTCAGATGTATGATGAGATAATAGCTGAAGTTCAAAGTTACAAAAGTTCAAAGCATTTTTGTCAAGCAAGTCGCTGTCAATCTCTTAATAAATGTATGAAGCTACTCTTGCTGAGGTCATGTGAAAAAAAAAAAAAGATTAGCATTTTTTTAAATACTTATGCATGAATTTGATTTTCCCTTCAAAGCAACACTTCTGACTTAGGAATTCCTTAAATCTACAAAAAAAAAAAACACTAGGTGTTTTCAGATCAAAGTCATATTTGGCCGAGTTCAGGAACTTGCCCTTAGACGTACAATACAAGTGAGTTTATGTTGTCATTTCCTGCCTGTTAGAAATGTACGCGGTCCTGGCATGGTGTTTGTGGCGCTGATTAGTCTGTTTACCGCCGCTGATAAACACGAAGATGAGAGGATGTTTAAATAGCTCAAATCATCTTATTATTCTCTGATCTTTCCACATTAACTTCTACTCAGCGTCTGACCGCACTGGCACAGCCTGCGAGCTGCGTGTTTCTTAAACGGATGTCATTGCGTGTCATCTGAAGGAATCCTGACATGCTGAAGCTATGAGTAGTTGATCGTGTCTGCTTTTAATAACGGTTCGAGAGGTGAGGTGGTGGAGCGGCCGGCGTTGCCACCTCGGGGTTTAAATGTGGGTCCTGAGTTGGGGTTAAGGTGTGGAGACATGCATGGATATTCCCTGGGTGGGTCTCCTGAATTGCTTTTAGGTGCGAATGAGTGTGGTCGAGTTTGGTCGAGTGTGGTCGAGTGGTGCTCTGCAATGAACTGGGAACTGGGGTCCCAGGTGTACTCCTGCCTGACGGCCAAAACATGGGATCGGTGCTAAAAAGTGTCTCACCTGGGTGAAAAAGTGAATTTTCAGATAGGATCATATAACACCATTTTCCATAAATACTTAAAGCTTCTTATTCCTCAATCCATGCTTCACTTTTTTTTTTATTTTTTTTTTTTATAAATACTGTATGCATACACATTTATTTTTTTTTATCACATTTAAAGAAACACATTTGCCAAATACAATTTCATGCCCTTTCATGTAGTGTCTGTAACTTTCAGATGAAACTTGGCCAATTTAGATTTCACATGAAAAGACATAAACCTAAAAAGTGTATTATTCTAAAATGCTGAATTGTTAAGATTTTGCAACATGAATTTGACATGGTTACGGACACTACAGATTCGTTTTTGAGAGAGAAAAAAATATACTTCATTTTGCACGGAATGCTTCAATCTAAGCAACAATTTTTGCAGGTCATATGCTTCTAGAAGGTTACAGCAATTTTAGTATCAACACTCATAAAGAAATATGAATAATTTGCATTTTAAATGATTATTGTTTGTAGCAACGTTGGCAACTTGACGTTTTTAGTGAAGCGAGATTGCTCACTTCCATGTTGCATAAACTTCAAAAGTAGCTTCTTTGGCTCACTCACATTTTCTGTATTATATCTATAAATATTTTTTAAAAATACTGTGTTTTGGCCGTTATGAGAATCATGAATTAGATCATGGTTTATAACAGCTAGCTTTGCTATTTCACATGCAATTGATCCAGGATCAATCCATCATCGTTCGTTCCTCCTCATGCATTAATCTGCTTTTTTAAAGAAATTCATTAGATTTGTCATCATTTAATTTCTCTATTTAATAATTTAGGAATTGTTCGATGCTTACTTTGAATTGCGTCTTGTAGCAGAGACTCGTGTCTTTCCTCCCTGTGGGAAGACATTTGGGTTCATGGTTTTTAAATAGAAATCGAAAGCTTCGTTTTCAAGCTCGAAGTTGTGCTGTACTACAGTATAACCAGCAGGACCACAGGTTTACAAACATAAGATTTCTGATTCAGCTACAACAGCCATCAGAATTCTGCTCATTTAGCAACCTGTTTGTTATAAACCATACGGACCAGACTTTAAAATCTCTCGTTAATGGCATTTTAATGGAGATTTTTATAGATTTATTACTTACAAACACTACAAAAATTATGTCTAAACAAGTGAAAATATCTTATTTAATATCTTAATTTTTATCTAGTTTAAAAATTATTAAAAATATCTACTTTATTATATATAATTATTTACTGACATCCATCCATCCATCCATCTAAGAGCCTCTGTAGTCCAACTAGGGGGCCAATAGTCATCTCTGTGTTTATGTACATTTTACAACCGTGGTAGGACCTCCGGTCAACATTCACACGTGCAATTTGTGAGCGTCAGTTAGCATGTCTTCGGACTGTGGGAGGAAACCGGAGTAAACCAACCAAGCACAGGGGGAACATACAAACTCCACACACACAGACCCAAAGCAGGAAATTGAACTCGGACCCTGGAGGCGCCAGGTGACCGCGCTAACCGCGCTATCCGCTACGCCACCGTGCCGCCAATATACTCATATATACAGTAATTATTAAACCTCCTTTTAGACACCGTCTCCTGATGGTTCCAAGCGTGAAAAATTTCTTATTCTATTGGAGGTTGTCTGTTTTTTTTTTTTTTTTTTCCATCATAAAAAAGCACAATTATCTGCCAACAGAATAAGAATAAGAGCTGTCGAGCCTGGAACGAATAAAAGCTCCTGAAATGATTATCGTGCAGCTGAGTGGCGGTGCTCTTCAGTACGGCCTCTGCTTTTGTTATAACCTGCCTGGAATGTCACTTTAGACAAGCTGCATGAACCAGGGCCTTGACTCAGACTCGCAAGTGCTTTCTAATTCATTCCAAACCTTTTCCTCATTAGCGAGCAACATGAGTCATTCAGCCAAGAGCTTTCAGAAACACACGTATCCTTGCATAAGATGTAAACTTGCATAAGATGATTTAACAACTTTCTCCTCCTGGATTGTTAAACATTAGGCAAATGAATATTGAAACACGCCCTGAAAGCTACAGTATATATTATATAAGGTGCACTTATTTGGCAGATGAGGGCTATAATTCTTCCTTAAATAAATCTCAAAACAAAGCTCTGCTCCCGTAAGCGCTCCATGTTCTTTATTTTAAAAGCTACTGAGAGGCCGATAGATCAATATTCGCAAATCGGGGCAAATCTGCAATTTCCTTTGCTTCTTTCTTTTCTCTTTTTCTCACAATACTGCCACTGTTTGCTTGCGCTTGGTGCCTGTCCAGGAAGCGCCACAGCCCAGAACATGTCACCGCCGTCGACACAGTGAGAGGCACGGGAGATGAATGTGTCGAGAGCGGGCCTCTGCAGGATTAAACCACACAACTCAGTGCTATAGAAACCAGACAGCATTCTGTTTTGGACCAGGAGTAAGAGATCACCTTGGTTTTCTTCTCTTTTTTTCAGAGAAATATCTTAAGCAAATATCCTGCGCGGACGGTTCTGAGGTCATGTCTGTCGCTCGCGTCAGCCGCATCTTTGTGGTTTGTTGTCCGAACGCGAGCCAAATGACCCGTGACCCGCCCCCTCTTTCTGTGTGCTGTGAGCCATCACTGATAAGCCCGGGTGTCATTACCACCAGCGCGACGTATTTACTTTTGTAATAACGCCAATATGATGAGAGAGCGACTGAAAGAAACAAAGGAATGATGAGGGGAGGAGAGGGAAGGGAAGGGAAGAAAGAACAAGAGACAGATTAGTTTGGAAAGGACTACAGACAGATTAAAGGGAAACAAAAGAGTTGACGAGAGATGCAGAAGAGAAAAGACGTGGTGGGATGAGTGAGGAAGTGAGGCAGTCTGAAAAAAAAAATGGAAACAAGGCCATAGACAGACAGAAAAAAAACAAGAGTTACTGAGAAAAATGTCCAGAAGTCGTCGATCCTGGCAAAAATGAGAAAGACAGAATGAAAGGTGGGGTTTAACGGACGGGGAAGGAATGAGAAAACAAGGTGCGAGCTGGAGGGACGGTGGGACTGATGGTGGGTGGAGCAGGTTGGCACGCAGACTTGGCAGCGGCCGAGTGATGGGAAAAGCCAACATCTTAACTTCATTCACAGATGCTCCTTGGCATTATTAAAGAACACTCACATCAGGCACACAGAGTAAAAAATGAGCGTCTGTCTGCTGAAGTTATCTTCCACCGTTTTCTCCTTCATATGAACAGTGAAGGATGTGAGCATGTCTTTTTTCAAGATGTAAAAATAGCAGGTGACATTGAGCACTTGGAATGCGGTGTAGAGAGAAACCTGCTCGTAGTTTCCGAGACTTCGTACTGAACGCAACAATAGAGGGAAGAACCTCGAGTCTGGAGCTTTCATGTAAACCAGGGCTTTACATGAAAAAAATAAAAAATGAAGTGATGAGATGTGTGAGGTTCCAATCTTAATAAGAACAAATTGTTAATCAAATTATTATTATAGTTGCACAAATGCGTCACTTTGAAGTAATTAACAGTTGCAAGTGAATTATTTGTTACAGTTATCTGAATAGAAATTATTCATTTTATACATGTACATTTTTTGTTAATTCTAATGCACCAATTAGTCACTAGTAATTAGTTACTTAGTAATTATGTTGTAATGTCGTCGTAGCAAGTTATAAGCAGCTATTAATAAAATGATCCACTTTGTAGTAATTATTATTAAGTAGAAAGTTATTGTAACAAAAAGTATAACAAATGGAAATAAAACTAATTAAAAGTTATATTCAAATGCTTACAGCCAATTAGTGCTAAAGTGTCTCACCTACTGTAGGTGAAAAAGTGAATTTTCAAGTAGGATCATATATCACCATTTTTAATAAAACTATATTAGTATAACAAATAATAATGCTTCTTATCTCCTGATCCTTTTTTTTTTGTTGTAAATATCAATACACATTTATATTTCCATCAGATAAAAAGAAACACATTTGCTAAATACAAGTTCATGCCATTTTATGTAGTGTCCGTAACTTTTTAAAATTAAAATCTCTCAATGATCTTGACTGTAATCAAGTTGACTGTAATCAACCTGAAAAGTGTATTATTCTAAAATGAAAAATTGTTCAGATATTGCAGCATGAATTTGACATGGTTACGGACACTAAAGATTTTTTTTGGGAGGAGAAAATCCTTAATTTTGCATGAAATGCTTTAAGTAAGCAACAGTTGTTTACTGGTCTTATGGTTCTAGAAACTTACATCATTTTAGGTATCAATACTCATAAAGGAATGTGAATAATTTGCATTTTAAATGATGATTTATTGTTTGAGGCGAGACAGTATAACGCTGAAAAATGCCCATTTTTGGGGCAACATATACTGTAAAATCATCTCTTCAAAACGGCTGAAGTTTTTTAGGGGAGCGAGATCGGTCACTTCCATGTTGCATAAACTTCAGAAGTAGCTTCTTTGGCTCACACACAGTTTCTATATTATATGTATAACAAAAAATAAAAATAAAATCAGCACCAATACTGTGTTTTGGTCGACTGTAAGCATCACACACAAGTCAGTCATTGAATTAAATATGAACTTATTAAAATCAAACGATAAATGATAATTTTCCAGTTTTGATCAAATAGTTACTAACTGTAGCAGCAACACGTGTTCTATAAAAACACAGAGAGAGAGAGAAACCTACGAAAGCTCAGGTTAATCTAAGTCTTTTACACCCTCCACACCACAACACCAGGAGAGGTTACAGTATTTAATCAGGTTGGAGAAATTAACTTTCATTATATAACCTTCCTAATAAAATCGTTGAATAAGATAAATCTGGTAATTCATTATGGATTTTAATAAATTATGATATAGTGCTTTATAGTCTCATACGAATCCCCACAAGTTACATAATTAGTTTATAACCACCAGAACATAATAATGTATTCCTGGATATATTATATACACATATACATCATGTCACTACTATTACGGTGTTACTCTAATCTGTAACCTTATATGACATCATACTGTATGTGCGTCTTTGTCTCCTTTTCGTACCCTAAAAAAAGTTGAAAAGGTGTCATGTTTGAACCTTTCATGTCAGACCGTATTGTACTGGACAGAACCGAGGTTTTGATGTTTAAGGACTATCTGGACGACTCCACATCCTGTCCTGATTCCATCTGTCACTTTAAGTCTCTGATCTGTAAGAGAGATGAATGAATGGATGAGTGACTGAGTCTGAGTCTATTTCCAGGCCTGGGGAAGTCCAGGCATTGCCAGTGTTCATGCCGTATCATCTCAGCCTTCGGAGTCGCAGTACAAACCTGATCAGTGGCTGCAGGAACATCTCAGTCGACCCAGGGATGCACTGTAACCCTGGATACCCGTGCACTTCTTGAAATTCAGATGATGTTAGGGATTCTAGTTTGTGCATCGTCCTTTTAGGCTGTTTCAGTTTTGAAAGCAAAACATAAAGGCGTCATTCCATCCATCCATCCATCCATTTAGGAAGCTCTGTAGTCCAACTAGGGTCCAATGGTGGCCATTGTATTTATTCTCATTTTATGACTGTGGTGGGACCTCTAGTCAACATTCACACACACTAATTAGCCTAATCTGCATGTCTTTGGACTGTGGGAGGAAACCTGGGGAGTACCCAGAGGAAGCCCAACCAAGCATATGGGGAGAACATGCAGACCGAGGCAGGAATCGAACCCCGGACTCTGAAGGTGCGAGGCCACGTGCCACTCATTTTAAAATTGGTTTTATTCAAACAGAGGACACAGCGTTGTGCTAACCTGGATCACATCCGTGTAGAGAAACCCCTCAGTGACGGGCAGATTTTCTCAGAGTTACAACTTACTGTAGAAAGCTAAAAAAAAATGAACTTCAACCTTTAATACCTCCAACTTATTACTGTATGAAACATCAGACTCAAATCTGCAGCAGCTTGTCCACTTAAATAGAAACCATTTCGTTGACTTTTAAAACTGAATGGATGACACACACAGTGATTCTGAAGCATCGTGATTAAAGCTAATCCTGCCAATTACAGCAACAGCAACAGCATATACACGGATATTTAACTGGAAATATTTGCTGTTTAAAAACACCAGTCGTGCTTCGACAGTCAGTCTATCTGTTGGCACTGCAGCTCTGGAATCTGTTTTTTATGGGTTCAGAAGAGTAAAAGACCATATGAGTGAAACATCGGTCCATTTCTCATGTTTGAGTAATCACTGACTCACTCTTACGCTGAAGCTTCAGCATCACTTCATCTCGGCGGCGTCCCAGGGGTTCAGAGAGAGGATTAAAAACAGCTACCGGAATGTATGACAACATAGTGCGCACTTGTAGCGTGAATCTCATCATTTCAGTCTAATTAGGAGTCACATGGTGAAGTCCGAACGGTAGAGCTCACTTTATCAGGTCCATGCGAGACGGATAAGTTTACAGGTTTAAAACCTCAGAGACGTCCATATCAAATCTAATCTGTTCTTTTTTTTCCTAAGGTGTGCCGTGTGCAGAGCGCGTCAGTACGACTACACTGAACGTGGGGATGTTTAGGTGGTGAATTCAGAGCAGATTTTTATATATAATATTAAAATAAAAAACGCGATCTGTCGCTCTTCTGCCGCTCAGCAGGTTTTTACAGAGCGGCTTCCAAATCCCCCAGCGTCAGTATAACACGGCCTGAGCGCTGACACACACACTCACAGCCAGTAGCAGAGAACACACGCGGCAGAGAAGAGAAGAAAGACAAAACTAGCACAATAGTAAAACACAGAGTAAGGTGATTTATTGCGGGTTTATAATTTCTTTGGCAAGGCCGCTGTTTTGAAAAATCTGACTTTTAGATGTTTTAGGCAACAGAGTTTGGAAATTGCACCGAGGATCTGTGTTCAATATTTCTGGGACTTTTTTTTCCTCCCTGATGGGACGGTGTAGAAACCAGTGTGTGTTAATGGTTGTGCATCGCTTTAAGGCCATGAGTGTATTACTGTCTGCTCATGGGGCCGGGGGGGGGGGGGGGGGGGGGGGGGGGGGGGGGGGGGGGGGGGGGGGGGGGGGGGGGGGGCGG
>JAQMYJ010000006.1:25318885-25343459 GCA_030014305.1 Clarias laeviceps | reverse complement strand
GAGATTAATGCATTTTTTGGACGCCTTCAGCCTTTACAATGTAGAAAGAAATAAAAATCAGGAACCATCATGGACTTTTGAACGGTAGTGTGTATATATAAGATATATACAGATATAAGAATAATAAGAATAAAAGGATAAGTACATACAAGATAAAAATATGAAAATTATAATTAAAATAAATATATATTTTATATTATAAACAGATTATATATATAATCTGTTTATAATATAAAACATTTATTAAAAACAGATATAAATAACTTGAACCTTTTCTCCGAAACGACTGTTATAGGTTTCTCCAGGTTACTGTTCAAAACATTTTTTTGTCTAAACTTGGACCTGGGAGAGCGAAGGCTAACCTGGAGGCTGCAGCTGCTGCACACCCATCACTAGGGGGTGTAATTTAAAGTGCAGATGCACATGATCAGCATGACCAACCTGCTCTCTAGACTCCCAGCTACAGTATGGACATGTTGACCGGAGTGAATGATTTTCTCTTGTGCCACTCTGGAACAGAATCAGTTACGTGTATGTGAGGCTGATTTTGAATGATTAAGCTAAAAACCAGCCGATTCCAGCCACTGGTTGATCAACTGGTGTATCTTTAGCTAATACAGTACATCAGTAATTATTTACATGAGCATTCTGCCATAGAACTAGCACGGAATGTGTTGTGAAACTCTAAAGATGTGATAACATATAATGTCATTCAGTACATTGACTTCATTTTATTGCCCTAATGCCTGATGGGTGCATCACTTCATGTGCTTCTCTTCTTACCCTGACACGCCCATCGCTCTGGAATAGACTCGACCTGGACTCCAAAGTCCAATCTTTATGCTCCTTAGAGATTCTGATGAATCTCACTAACAAGTGGTTTTCTTATGGACACACAGCTGTTTAGTCCCAATATATTGTGGACGGACACGACATGAACAGAATCAGCCAAATGTCACATTTTCATGGTGGTGTATTTAATCCTCTGGACTCGGTAATGAGAGAACATCGGCAGATGTGAAGGGAATCACTAAGTAGTTTTCTTTATTAATCATCTCTGCTTCGCTTTCATGTTTTTATGTATAAAGATCCGTCCACAACATAACCGCGCTCTTCCACTTCCACGGCGCGTCATTGGGAAGTTTTTCTTTTCCCTCAAACAGCGAATGATGGATGATTTTCAGAGAGAGGCCAAATCCTGAACATGTAACTGAGTTTGGTGTAATTCAAACACCCGGTGATGTGCGTTTGATGAAAAAGGTTTTCTATGCTGATGAAAAGTCGAAGCGATAGACCAAAGAAATGTTTATACATCCTCTGACATTTTAGCTAATTATGAGTACCGTGTTTATTTTCAGTTGAGAGCTCGATTTATCTTCAGGTCTTTTCACGGACGATGATCTAACGTGGTGTTTAATGATGGTTTTAAACGGAGATAAGTTGAGAGTGTGTATAGCAAGACTGCGGTCTATTAGTCAGTGTGTGTTTCCTCTCGTTCTCGTTCTCTCTCTCTGTCTCCGTGTGTCATGTGCTGTTCTTCTCCAAACCAGAACACAGTGTCTTTGTTCAGAGACGGCTCATAAGCGATGGTGATGTTTGCAGCGGTTTTGGGCACAGTATCGACCAGTTTTATTTTTGTAGCATTTTGCAAGCTCTTTTTCTTTTTTTTCTTTTTCTTTAAGTAATAAAATGTGGTTTGGATTATCTAGGAGTTGAAGCGGATTCTGCCGAATTCTCCAACGAGTTGAAGACAGAACGACTGATGATGATCGTTGTTAACAATCCTTGGAACATGGACGCGAGATCAGTCACTAAGTCACCTGCTGAAAGACGCAGAGCAGCCTGGAGAGGATGGATAAAAAAAAAAGTGTGAAAGAGGGAAATAAAGATTTCCATCCAGGCAGCAGGAAACCTCAACAAGGATTTGTGCGAGTATTCGCTTGTTTAAAAAAAAAACGAAGAAGAAGAAAGAATGGAAAGAAACTGAATATTTTACGCCTTGTCGAGATATTTTGTGGAGATATTTAGAGACGGTATTTAAGAGGTGTTTTGGCTACATCATCATTTCCTAGTGCTGTAAAAGCGTGACCTCTAAGGCACTGGGAACAACAGGATATTTGGTAATCAGCCTCATACTGACCCGAGGCAGACTTGGCCTGGTACGGATGTGTGCGCAGACACGGACTCCGCACATGTGCCGAGGAAGAAACGAGGTAGAAGAAGAAGATCAACTGCAGAGCTAGCCAGGCTTTGGGGATGATTAGGTGCTCTTTGGCTCTTCCAGAGTCTGGACAGGGTTCGAATGCTCTGCGCTGCAAGAGTCCCGATCCAAGAGGAAAGAGAAGGGATGAATGAGACACCGAGGTCTCCCCAGAGGACACGTTCTGAACCTTTTTTTTGTCAGACCTTATAGGCTTGGGATGTGAGATGTTATTTTGGAACGGTTGTGAATCTTTCAGGTTGAAGAGTGTCCTGGTCAATCTCAATGGGCGTGGCCAGCTAAGATAAATCCGTATGGTGCGTCTCACATGATGTCTCAGGATCTAAAGTTTGAACGATCACCATTTCTTCCCCTCTTTCTTTACATCGACCCCCCACACACACACATCCTCTAATGAATTTTATTATGCTATCCATCACCATTAACCTGAGCTGAACTGTACTTAACACTTAGCTTTCTTCTGATATTGTGTTTGCAGAGGCTGTGGATCATGGATCAAGTAAATGTGACAAGTGAGTACTGATTGCACAGCAACACACACACACACACACACACACACACACACACACACACACGCAGACTCCACTGCAAGCGTTCAGCTCCAAGCCGGACTAACAAAACATCATAAAACGCAAGCATTTTCTAATTAATTTAACGTAAGCACTGAAATCAGACATTAGTCGCTCATTTTCACCGAAATCGTCTGAGCTTATTTGAGACAAACTGCCCACCTGTCTTAATAAATCACTGGTGGAGTTACTGACTTGAATCTACTGAATCTACTGATGTTATCCAGTAACCCAGAAAGATAAAAGCCTATTCATGAATATAACCTGATTTTTGGGGAAGGCATTTAAGAGCTATTTGACTCTAAACCGCTGTCAGTTTGTCTCGCTCGTGTACGTGCCATTGTGATCTTCCCTCCTTGAACTTGTCTACATTTTGTAGTTTTACAGCCTGGAGCTAAAATGCACTTTAATTGTTTTTTTTTTACCTTTTGATCTATACAATATGTCTAACATTTGCAGGCACAGAATGCATCCATAGTATAAGACAAATGCTAAACATCTGGATGCTCATAGTTTTGTTCGTTCTGCTTGCCAAAATCGCACAAGGTCTATCAAATGGATGGAGGCCACTGATGAGCAGCAGTGGATGGATTCGGCACTGTGTTTAGGATCATTGTTCTAGTGGACAGCCGTGAACTCTAATCTGGGTTCAAGATTTTCTTTTGAGACTGACCATTATTTGGGATCAACCCTGACCAGTTTCCCAGTCCCTACTCATCTCCATATCACACGATGCTACCGCCACCATGTGTCATCTGAGGGTGATAAGTTTCCCACAAATATTGGGTTTCCCACAAAGTCAAAATGGTTGTTTAGTCTGATTTATACTAGAAAACATTTTTTACATGCCAGCTGTAAAAGATTTACAAAAGATATAGAATTGTTTTAAATGCTGGAATTTAAGTCAAAACAAAACAACATGGTGTGTTCAGGAGCTTCTTCCATCTGAACTGTGGATCTCTCAGGGTTATTCTTGGTCTCATGATTGCTTCTCTGAATAAGCTTGCCTTTGGCTCATCTGTTTTTTTAGAAAGGTGTAGTGTCACCCTGAAGGATGATTCATTTTTTAAACACCACCATGATTTGCCATGAAGTGTTGATTTGCCATCAGGTGATTTGCCAAATTTGATATCAGAAGTCCAAAACTTGTTAAATGAAGTCGACCCATGAGCAATGAAAGTGCTTTACAATACAAAGAACTTTATTTGCTCACGGCTAGACTTCATTCAACAAATTATGGACGTCTGATGGCAAATTCGTAGCACCAAAACATAAATGGAGGTATTGCAGATATCTATGCAGACTATTTTGATTCCATTATTTTGTGTAAAATCATTTCCTGTGACTCCAAGTACAGTCCAAGTCCATTTATGTTCCAGGGTCTAACACCTACAAAATGTTCAGGGGGGGGGTCGAAAACTTTTCTCTTGGGTTTAACTCAATTATATTAGAGGTCTTTAACAATATTGGCACAGGACTGGTGTAGCTGTAGACTTCTATTCCCACTAATAGTCGAAAGAGACAAGATAATCTGATTAAACATCGGTTCTTTGGGGATGAGTTTAGAAACCCATGATTAGTAGCGTCATTAATAGCTACCTGGTGGTACGGTGGCTTTGTGGTTAGCACTGTCACCTTGCACCTCCAGGTCCTGGGTTTTGATTTCCGCATCAGATCTGTGTGCATGGAGTTTGCATGTTCTCCCCGTTCTTGGTTCTCCAGGTTCTCCGGGTTTCCTCCCACAGTCCAAAGACATGCAGATTAGGCCAATTGGCGTTCCCAAATTGCCCGTAGGTGGTCCTCTGGAGAAAGAAATGGCAACCCACTCCAGTATCCTTGCCAAGAAAAGCCCATGGACAGCATTTAGGAAGGCCTGGGGTGCTATGGTCCATGAGGTCATGAAGAGTCATACGCGACTAAACAAAAACATTGCAAGCTACAAAACAAGTCAAGATTACTAGAAGACATTGATATAGTATGGTATTTACTTTAGTTCATTTTTTTAAAGACAAACAGAAACTGTTTATCACCCTTGTACTATGTCATAGCTGGTGTTTCACTATCATATAAATGTGCGTGTGTGTGTCTACAACAGCGTCACGCCGAAGGAAAAGGGACGTGGAAAAGATGAGACGTACTGGCGAGAGATCAACGCAGCCATGGCCCTGACCAACCTGGCCAAGCCTAAAGACGGAGCTCCTGCAGGAACCACCAGCTGCATCATCCAGAAGTCCTCACATATAGCCGAAATCAAGACTGTCAAAGTACCCATCATGCACAAGTACTAGCAGCATCCGCGTCCGGACCACAACAACAACACCACAACGTGACTTCCTTTACTTCTGGAATCTGCATTTTTGTTGTTGTTGTTGTTGTTGTTGTTGTTGTACTTACGAATATGAAGTAGACTCTGTTTTTAATTGGTACTTCGAGTTGTTGTTAAAGTGCCCAGAAACGCAGCACCTCGGTGTTGTTTTGAGGTTTTGTGCCTTTTTTGGATGCACAAGCGCTTTTCATAATGTAAGTGTTGATGACGGTATTGCAGAACGAGACACTTTTGCATTTGTTAACTTATTTTGATATGACTTTTTTTTTTTTTTTTTCTTTTTATACTCTGAAAATTTCTATTTCTGTATCTCGCCAAAGTGCCTTCGTGTAAACTTAAAAAGGAGAAGTGCACATGTTTGACGTGACGTTCGGTTCCTGAAGTTATTGCAGAGATTCTACAGGTTTTCTTTTTGTTTGTTTATTTCTCAATATTTATACGGTGCCCAAGGTTCAGAATGATGATACAATAATCATACAGTGTCATGTTTACACCCTTTTCAGTGATTTGTCATTAACAGATACAACATGTTCCTTTCATAACTCTAGCCTTACATTCTAGGTTACTGATCTCACCATTTTAACTGACCCTAAAACTTTTTATCAACATGTCAAGCAATTTCATACAGGACCAAAGCTATTATTGTCTACCCAGAGCATAAGCAAGCGTTTTTTTTTTTTAAATACGCACTGAAATACTACAAGCTTTCTAAAGCCTGAAATTGCTTGTAAGTACGTCTATGCAAGATTGGCTGCTGCACGTGTCCTGCAGTCGTTATGCAAACAAATAATGTATAGCTATATCATGTGACACCAGCGTCCACTAGCGTTGTGTCTCAAATCGAATACTTATATACTATTCTAGACTAACAATAACTAGTTTTCATATTACGGCTAGAATTAGCTTAAATATATATATATTTTTTTAAATCACACTTGTGTAACCTTTAAACCTTCCCAGTGGTTTGTCTTACAAACCACACTTCTGTATTTTATGGATTTTTTTTTAAAAAATGCGCAATTTTCAAACTAAGATCAATCACGACGGCGGTGTAAAGTTTTTAAAAACTCGCCATGTTTAACATCGCTGTTCGTGAAACAGTATGTGAACTTCTACAAACAAATTCATGTATCGGGTATAAAACCAGGACTAAGTGTGTCAGTAGGTTTGATAGACCAATAGTCAGGATTGCACTGCTCGCGTTGGGAAGTCAGATCAGACTTGGCTAGCTTAGCGCCGTCCGACTTGAGCAAAAGCGGTAACTGTATTTTCTTTTTTTTTCCTCGCCAAGATGTAGAGTTTTACTTTTCATACTATGTTATTCGATCAAAAGCAAATAACTTATATGAAGTAACTCTATATCTAATGACCGGTAGCTACTGTTCACTTGGCTGGACATCGAGTAAAATTAAGACATTTGTCTTCTGATTTAGTGGGGCTCAACAGCTTAGTTAGCCAGATACACATAAAACAATTCAGACTCAGCATTTAATAATAATAATAAGTGCCTAATAATAATATTATTAATCATATTATTAATAATAATACTATGTGTAAATAATAGCACTTTGCCAAGATAACCAACAAAAACTCTGCATGCACTACAATTCAGCTTCTTGACTAATGATAACCGACACTGTGCCATTCTACGTTATACCCAGGACACATTTAAAAAATTTTTTTTGTCCATTTCATATTTAAGAGACGTCCAGGCTCTCAGACATTCCAGGATGCAGATCAAAAGCACCTAAAGTGCCTCTAAGAAAAGACGAACTGCTCTTAGACTCGTCTGCGTATCGCGAAGAAGCGATGGATAAAACACATGGTGTTAAATTGCTGTGATGTGACTCAATAGGACATATGTCCTTGAACACACACACACACACACACACACACAAACACACACGCACACAAGCGTAAGCCTATAATTATAACATGTGGCCGCAATTATCGTACTGGTTTGTCTTTTTAGCAGATCATTTATCCATCATCTGCCAACACCATGGAAAGTTCTGTCAGCATCAAGTGTTTAATGTAGCGCTGCTTTAATGCAATGTGAGCCTGATTCCTGCAGACACACACCGTGTTGCTCAACCATCACATCGCATGTGCCAACCAATGCTGGTCTTCATCCGTCTTACTGACACGGTGTTCTCGCGCTCGAGATTCTACAAAGAATAAAGTCTAGAGAGGAAAAAAACCTACTTTGTGTTGAATGTTAAACTCTACAGCGTGAACAAGCCGAGGTGGGAACAGCGCATGACTCTTCACGCAGGAAATGAGTCTCGACACTTGACATACAAGTCCTGAGTGAAGATTCATTTGAAGTTTAGGTCTGGAGAGAGGACTGAGAAGTCTCAAGACAAGTCCGGAATAAGGATGGAAATCTAACGACATCCTGATTATCTGTCTTTAATTAGGACATTTTAAAGTCACTTCCCGCAGTAATGACATACGATTCCAAAATCAAGGCCTAAGTGAAGACAGACAAATCTCAAGTCATGACCCAAATAAGGATGGGAAAGACTGAAGTCCAGTACAAATCTCAACGAGTGTAAAGACAAAGGTCATGTCCTAAGGACAGACAAACAGGTTAATTCTCATGTAAAGTCTTTTCCAGAGTTAAGGCACAAGTAAAAACGGAAAAAAAAGTTTCAAGCCAATCTCTAATAAAGATACTGTATATTAGCACCAAGACAAGGTAAGAGCAGAGACAGACTCAAGGCAAGTCACAAGTAAAGACAGACAAGTCTGCAGTATGAGCCATAAGTTGAATAATAAATAAAGATGGACAAGGCAGAAGTCAAGACAGAAAATTTAAGATCTTAAATTCCATGTAAAAACAGACAAGTCATGTTCCAAGTAAGTTCCCAAGCAGAGACGTACAAGTCTTAAATCAAATCGCAAGTAAAGACATGAAAAGCCTCACATCGAGTACAGAACGGGGACAGACGAGTCTCAAATCCCAAGTAATCCAGGACAAGTTTCATCTAAAGTTCAGACATATTGACCTACAAGGCTTAAGATGGATCCCAAGCGAAAGAGTCAAAGCCCAACTCAAGTCCAGAGTAAAAAAATATGACAAGGCTCAAGTAAAGACAAGATAGTGAAGAATAAAAACAGAAAAATCCAGGATCAGGTCCCACGTCAAGGCACACAAGTCTCAAATCATGTCCCAAATCCCAGGCAAAGACATAAAGATTTAACAGCTTCAGTTTAAGTGCAAATCTCAAATCATGTTCCAAGTCAAGAGACACAAGTCTCAAGTCATGTTCCAAGAAAAAACGGACAAATCTCAACTCACATCCAGAGCAAAGACTCGCTCCACGTCATGTCCGATATAAAGACAGACAAAATCTTAAGTCATTTGCATTTACCGCATTCTGCAGACGCCCTTATCCTTACATTCTTACCACGTTAAACATCTGAACGGTTAAGGTTTAAGGCCTTTGCTTGTGTCAACTTTGAACCTGGGACCTTCTGATCAATAGTCCAACACCTTAACCACTGAGTTACCCCTGACCCAAGTCTGGCCAAGTCCATTTCCCTACATATCATTTTTTTTCTTCTCCACAAGCCAGAAAGTTACTGCAACTGAAATGTCCAGGGTTTGAATGTTTGGCGGTGAGGGTCACGACCCAAAGGGACGTTTACCTTGTTATCAGTATTATACTGTAATAAATGTGTGTCTTCTCATATGTTCCTGCTTAAAAGCAGAAATCTTGGCCCGTGTTATACAAAGTCTGCAGCTGGTGAGAATTAAGGCTCAAATTGATGTTTACAAGACGCAAGAAACAGACATTTATGTTTTCTGAAAAGAAACACCACTTCAGTATTACTTCAGTTTCGGAGTGAATGAAAGTATAAACTTTTTTTTGTGTGTGTGTTTGTGTTGTGATTCCTCTGTTATAGTAAAGACGTTGTTTACTCATAAGATCATGCAGTACTGCCTTGAATGGGACTAATCTCTTTACATATTTATGTGAAGTATGCAAACAGTACCGTGTGTGTGTGTGTGTGTGTGTGTGTGTATCAGAAAGGTGTACGTGTATATCCCATGGTACTGTAGTATGTGTTTTGTTTTTTGGGGGGTTTTTGTTTGTCCTTCATGTCCTCTGGCCTTATGTTTGATGAACCCAACCAGTAAAGGGTTGTAAAGCCTTGTAAAGGCTGCATGCGTGTCTTCTCACATTCAGTGATGGAGTTTGTTCAGACGCTTCTCTCACAGCCTGACGCTGGTGTTCAAGAACTCACAATCCAGTCAAACATCTGCATGCCTTCTTTTTTTTTTTTTTTTTGGAAAAATTAAACATTCCAGTTTATTTCCTGATGCTGCTGGTAAGACTGTCTCACCTCTGAGTCAGAAGACTATTTGTAAGCGTACATCCTCCTTTTAGTTTTTTTTTTTTTTTTTTTTTATTCAAGAGGGAATTCTGCGATGCTTCGAATCTCCAATGAACTTTACGGATCAAGGTGAAAGGAAGATGTTGCAAGCGAGGAGACATCCATCATCCAGAACGGATCACGTTTAAGCCTGAACCTTTTATTTGCCAGTTTTTGTACTGTAATTTGTTTCAGGTTCGGTTTAATTATTCCCCTGGACAATATTTGCTTTCAAAAGATGATGACGGACAAAAGGCAATTGTTGCATTCGTACTTCACAACATCTTTAAATTATTACGGACTGTTAAGAGAAAAACAGGAACTGGCAATGATAGCCTAATTTTTCTTAAATCTAAGTTATATATATTTTTTATGTTGTTTCTTTAGAGACTGGATGTTTATCCAATGACCAAATGCATAATAGCTCATTTATCCTCTGGTTTTCTATTGCTTTTTCCCCAGGAACTACAGTATGTTTACTTTCACAGAACAATGAATAAACTTTTGAAGATGTGACATTTGTTGATTTTTAGGGCTACATACGCTACCACTACTACTTCTATTACCTCTACTTCCACTTCTTCTATTACTACTAATAATAATAATCATTAATTAATTACTCTTAATTGATTACAATCAGATTTTAAAAACAATCCTGAACACTTAATAAGCCAAGTTGAACAAAAGTACAGTAATCTGGTTAAGCATCACTGTACCAGATTAAGCATTACGTCGAGACGAGTTCAGTCTCAAGGTTATAAAATCACTGACTTGTTTCTCACCGTGATGGAATGGTAGAATACATCATCTATTTTGACTCTGATCCTAAACGTAGTACAAACATGCAGTTTTAGAGTTGTTACTTATATTGAAACCAAATGATAAACCAGCATTTAAGGTAACGCCGAGCTCTACGGCCTCGCTCAGCTCAGACTGCAGGCAAATCCGATTCATTTCACAAATCTGATTGGAGTTGGCTTTGGCTCGGTTCAGACTGGCAGACAAAATCTGATGACCTTTCTGTGTTGGTTCCTGACGTACCGGCGCCTGAGACTCGTGTGCAGCACAATATTTCCTCATGTATCGCCCTGTTTGTGTTCATGTCCTCGTACTGATCCATCGTCCCCACAGTGCTATCGGACATTTCACTTCGTCCTCCATTGTCCTCCTTGTCCATACTGTGTTTAAGCCTAACGCTCTATCAAAGTTGAGTTGTTGTGCTTTAGGTCACAGTCAGTTTTCTCCTTCTGGCATTATTACTGCTAAGCATTTTCAGTAAAAGCCACACCCTTGAATCTTCCATAGAGACTGAATTAAATGTGTTTTTCCAAGTCCATTTCTTCCAACGTCTTCTCACTCGTTTTTCAACAATGGCTACATGATCATACTGTATGGACGTCCTCGTCGTATTGTGTTGTACTGTAAGTTTTGTAACAGACACTTTGGAATTTAATTTGAGCGCATGGAGCATTCAGATTGAGACGCATTCTTTAGGAATCCGGTCTGAACCTGATTTCAAACCACTTAAATCTGGATGTGGTTCAGATCAGGATCTGCGAAAAATCTGATTCAATGTGTATTTTGTGTTCAGACTACATGAAGGCAATCTGATTCCAATCTGGATATGTCAATAAAATTAGATTTGAGCTGGCAGTCTGAACAAGCTCTAAGATGAAATCTGCCATATTTGGTCAGACGAAGTTACCAAAGAAAGTATTTGTTTTCCCAGATTGTGTTAAAGCTCTTTTTCTTCAAGCTACACCAGAAGGATACGGGAACCTTAGCATTTCACCCAATGGAGTTTCCCTTCATTACAGTCCCAGACTTGTTCCATCATGCCGATGCCTCTGTGCACAAACCACTCTCCATAAAGACATGCCAAGTTGGTGTGACTTCAGGTGTTTTGCACAGAGCCCTGACCTCCTCCACGCCTCTGAACACCTTTGGGATGAACTAAAACACCATCGATGAACCGAAACACCCGATAAAATATTATCACGATACCTAGGTGTTGATCCGATTTATATTGCGATTCCATTCATTATTATTTTATTTATTTTTGTTACAATTTTAAGTCCTTAAAATAATTGTCATTTGAAAGTTTTAAACCTTTCTGTAATTTAACAGCTTCATAAGTAAATAAAACATGAGTAATTAAAAGAAGCCCATTCCTTATAAAATTAGTTTTTTCACTTGAAAACCAGTCAATTCAATTCAATTCGATTAAATTTTATTGATATAGTAGTTTTAAGGATGGTCATTGTTGCAAAGCAGATCAAAAAGAAAAGTAAGGAAATGAACATGAAATGTGTGAACAGCTGTCCGCATCAGCCAAATCCAAGAGCATCTTCATGGTCAAGTGGACACAAGTCGCCACACGGTTCCAAGGAAATGTGTTGAAAATATACAAACTAACTTCAAATACAAGTGTTCAACATTTACCTTCGGATTAAATTAAACAAAAAAATCCTACAGTACAGCTTTACTAAGCAGTGTGTATCTCTGTCATCTGGCAGAACTATTATTTCCAAACAAAATTAGCAAATAATTCCCTCCTACCACATGGGATGCCAGTGTGGGAATAATTTCAACGCATCAAACGCTTTCAAAGTCTCAAAACTCAACTTGACGAGTGTTTGTTGAGAAGTTGTGAGCCACTCAAGGCTAATTTGCACTTGCGGTGTTTGTGTTTGTCTGGTGTAAGGGGCTGTTTGAGGGGGTTTTGAGACTAGAGTTTCGGAGAAAAAGACTGATCTTCAAGAGGCTTTTCAAGGTGTACGACCTTTGATAAAGCGACGGCATAAAAAATGCTGTTGCACCATTAGGAAGCTCGTGCACTCGGCTCAGAACTGTTTATATCAGAGGCTGATCGGTCATGACAGATCAAGCCGAAAAACAGCGAATTGGAGGCACTTGCTGATCCATTGGTGGATCTCTGTTATAAGTGTAAAAATAAGTTTACAAAAATCTAATTTGGAGACGGTATGGCGATACATGAATCACCACCTAAAAGAATCATGATTCATAACCGAATTGATTTTTTCCCCATTTCTGATGCAAAACTCCACACAGAGGCAGTAAGGCTTCTGAGCTCAGAATCAAACCAGAAACCCTGCTGTTGTGAAGTTAAACTGCTACCCAATGTGCCACCATGTTTGGGCAAATATAGTACAATATTCATCCATCCATCCATCCATCCATTCATCCATCCACCCAAGAACCCTTGTAGTCCAACTAAGGGGCCAGTGGTGACTACCAATGGATTTATTCCCATTTTTACAACCGTGTAGATTCTGCGTAGTGAATCTAATCCAAGTTTGGAAATGGCAGTGAGACAGATTCCTGTGTAATCACTTTTCTGACAAAGTTTTTAATTCCGTCCAAAACAAACGCTGGATGTTGCGTCCATATGGCCTCCACTCTGGGCGTGTGTGCAGGCGCAAGTTCACTACTTGACCAGTTAAACAAACAAATCAGTCAAATCCCCTTTTCTTCAGACTAAATGAAAAAGGCCTGGTTAAAGAGGACTATTGTGCTTTTCAGGATTGTATTATTTAAAGAGCAGATATAATTAGCTGAGGTTTACATGCTGCCTGAATTCTGATGACAGCAACAGCTCAGACACGGTAAAAGACGCTTGAAGGTTTTTTGGACTTTTCTAGTTCGCTCCATAATTCAATGCCAACACGAACAACCGACTACAATATCCTCCTGCATGTACCCGTCCGCTCTTCGGCTTCCTTGCCTTCTGCCCTGCCCCTCTTTCTCTTTCATTAATGATTATACCATTCTGCTCGGCTTCCCGCAAAATCTGCGCGAAACCCATGAACTAGCATTCCGATCTATCCGAGAGAGAGACTGTGCCAAAGAGAAGCTGCCTCGATGCCTTCAATGGAAGTAATTTCGAGAGCTGCTAACCAAAAGCGCGGGATGTTGATATTATGACATCACGACCAACAAGCAGCTAAGGCTATGCACGGGTATTCAAATAGAAAGTTCACTTTTTGTTCGAGGCGCCAGTATTCAATTACCAAAATCACATTTCTTTATTTTGTTCCACATGTCCACATGATGTTAATCAGTCCACATCTGGCAGCAATTTGATGGAGAGAAACACCGTTGTGGATTGTGACTTATACGTAGGTGCACATACTATTAGGCCTCACACGATCGAGGATAGTACAGGGAATCGAAGAAAGCTTCCATCTATCCTGATTGGGATCGAGATGAACGATTTAAGCCTTCAGAAGACATCGAGTCTGCAGGATTAAAATCAACAAAAGTAAACTCCGATGTCTCACGTTTTCTTGTTGTGTCCTGTTTAAATCTTAATAATGCGACCGAACAGCTTCCTCGGCCGCATCCGATCTTGCCTTGTCCGTGCTGCCAAACAGATAAAGCCTTGAACGTCTTTGCTTGCAAAAGATGAACAGGGGTTTAAATTAAGATAATAAAAGCAGCATGTTTATCAGGGCGACTTCATTGTAAAGGAATTCAATCGGTATCTGATGTTCAACGCGAAGCACGTGCGCACGCGGCTGATACGGTTCCGTCTCGATTTTATTACAAGCGCGCTTACATGGAAACCTAAATCGAACAGTTTAGTTCTGCAACCGTTCCTTAGCTTGCTAATGAGAAATAATACAGAGCAGCTACTTTATGAAAAGAAAAAAAACAACAGATATATGTTATTATATAAATATCAGATACATATGGTTATCAACCGGTTCTCCTGTATGGAACAATATCATTCTATTAAAGTCAAACTGGTCATGGATTCCTACCAAGAAACCTCCAATTCTGCAGGATAAAACCCATCATCAAGTCCCGCACTCTTTCCTCTCCTTTGTCCCTCTTCCTCATCTATAAACGGACTGGCAAAACACCGGGTCTGAGCAAATGTTTCCACCAGGATCTAAGCGATGTTCCGTAATGCTATTTTCTTTTTCTCTCCATTCAGATCTCAAAAAAATGCTGGAGCGCTCGGAAGGGAAGCAGTGTCGCTTCACTGGGAAGCACGATCATGGTGGGATGACACTTTTGGCCCACCACGTGACAAGGCTTCAGGTCTGACTTGTGACCTCGGTTCCAGTACGCCAAGAAATCCGGGTTACCGTCACACTGAAGAACAAAGCAGAAGGTATTTCCTTTTCTTTCTGATGATGAAATCTACCCTCTGCTCCATATTGGAATAATTACCCGACGTGCATAGATGCTCCAGTGGGTCATTATTTAGCAGCCGACCATGTGCAGTTTGTGCGACACACATTCCTCGAGTCGAGCGTTGATTATGAGCCGTGCAAACGTTTAAAAAAAATAAAATGTTTGAAGAGATACTGATATTTCTGGAGGCTTTTTTTTCCTGAAGTCTCTGAAACTGACCCGTGCTGATGGAGAACCTCATGCTGCTCGTGTGACGATCCGTTCAAACACATGTGGAACTTTTTCCCCCCAAAACTGAGCTTATAGCAATATGGATGTTTAATAAACCTCATAATATCTTTTATGTGGACTAATGGAGCAAAACCGCCATCGTCTGGGTCACAGACAATAAGTCTGATGTATTATTTTAACATTTCTAATGAATGACTTCCACAGACGGACGTATTAAAAACTCCTAGATGGGAGACGAGCGACTGCACATTACTCACACGTCAGTGGCACGAACTTCACAAAAGTACGTGTCTCACAGGGGGGATTTTCTTTTGTTCTACTATGAAAGAAAAAAAAAGATACATAAATAACAATTATTTTATGTATTATACTGTATATGTAATATGTAGTATTATTATATATGTAATAACTATATAGGAATCTGTAGCTCATCTGCTTTTTCTTTGTCTTCCAGATCTTTTCTTTTTCTCCTTCTTATACTCTGTCTCTCTCTCTCTCACTCTCATATCCTGTCTCTCTCTTTCGCTTCTACTCTGTTTCCTGTCTTTCTCTTCATCAGTTTCCATTTGTCTCTCTCTCCTCATCCTCTTCATCTGTCTCACCTTCCGTCTGTCTCTTTCTCTTCCTCTTTCTGTCTTTCTCTTCTTCTCGATTTCTGTCTCTCTCCTATTCATCTACCATGTCATCTCCTCTTATCTACCTTGTCCCTGTCTTGACTCCGGTTTTGCTTCCCTCACTTTCTCCTTGTCTATATCTAATCTCTTTGTCTGTCTCTCCTCCACTTTGTCTCTTTCTCTCTCTTCTACTCTGTTTCCTGTCTTTCTCTTCATCAGTTTCCATTTGTCTCCATCTCTCTCTCTCTCCTCATCCTCTTTATATGTCTTCCTCTTCAACTCTGTTTCTGTCTGTTTGTTTCTCCTCCTCTTTCTGTCTCTCTCTTCTACCCTGTTTCCATCTCTCTCCCTCTCTTCTATTCATCTTCTGTCTTTCTCTGTACAGTTTCTATCCTCCCTCTCCTCTTTTGTCTGTCTCACTTCTACTCTGTATCCGTCTGTCTCTCTTATCTACCTTGCCCCTGTCTTTCTTTTCTACTCTGTTTTTGCTTCTCTCTCTTTCTTTGTCTATATCTCATTTAATCTGTCTGTCTCTCTCTCTCTCTCTTCTACTTTGTTTCTGTCTGTCTGTCCTCTGCTTTTATCTACTCTGTCTCTTCTACTCTTTGTCTCACCCTCTCTCTCTTTTCTACTGTGTTTCCATTGGTTCCTCCGCTCTGTTTTTTCTTCATGTCTCTATATCGTTTCCAAGTCTCTCTGTAGGTTTTGTCTGTCTTTTTCCTACTCTTCTCTTTCTCTCTCCCTCTCTTTTCAGCTGTTGCTCTCCTTGCTTGTGTTTCTGACTCTCTTCTGCTGTCTCCATCTGTCTCGCTCATGTGTTTTGTTTCTGTTTGGTTCTCTTTTCTCCTCTTTCTGTCTGTCTGTCTCTCTCTCGCTCTCTCTCCTCTACTGTTTCCATCTGTCTCTCTCATCTACTCTCTTTTTAGTTGTTCCTCTCCTCAGCATTCAGTCTCTCATCTTGCTGTTCCTTCTGCCTTCTTGTCTTCTACAAGGAAAACGCATTTTGTTTCATCTGTAAAGAAGGCGTAACCAATCACGTCAGTGGACGGCTTGGGAGAGGGACACTTCTCAAATCATTTTGTGTCCATGAGCCCTGCCAGTCTACACATGGTGAGGTCATACAGTTGTGGTCAGAAGTTTACATACACACATATCATGGCAATATTGGGCTTACAGTGATTGTTTTTTGGACCAGTCTTTTTCTTATTTGTGTCCTAGTTTCAACCATTTAACTGATGATTTGAGGTTCTGATGAAGAATTATGAGGTTCTACTCCAATATGATTCCATTTGCTTTGTGCATTGTGGCAGATCCACTGGCAGCAAAACTGGATGCTACCACCACCATGCATAACAGATGTTACAATGTTCTCGTGCACCTCACCTTTCCTTCTCCAAACACTTTCCCTCAGAAGTTTTTTTTTTTTTTTTCGTCCATGTGCTCAGCTGCAAACTTTAGTCGAGCATGAATGTGTTGATTTTAGAGCACTTTTCACTTCTTACTTGAACGGCAGCCTTTCAGTCCACAGTGATGTAAAACTGGTTTGACAGCGATACTTGTGTTTCAACAGCTTCCAGATCGTGGCAGGTCAGCGCCATGGTGGGTCCTGGGCTCGTCCTGACTGTCTGAACCAAATTCTCCTAAGCTGAGGTTGATAGTTTGGGTTTCCTTGCAGAGCTTGTCCAAGTGGCTCCACCTGCCAATAACTTAAGAGTGTGTACAACTGCTTGAACTGCTCCTGGAATCTGCAGTTGTTTAGAAACGAGAGATCCACCGTTCGATTGGGTGTTTTTCAGCCTCGCATGTAACTGATTCTGTGCTGATTGCACAGTGGCACAAGATCATTGCATTTGCTCTTTCATAGAAGATCACAAGTTTGAATCCCACTACAGTCATCTGTAGCCAGGAGCTCTTAAGAGGGAGGGTTGCACTCTCACGTCAATCACAGTGACACTAACCAATCATGTGCATTTTTGCTTTATTCCCACCCCCAATGGTGCATGTGCAGCAGTTCAAGAAGCCGGTGTCTCACAGGAAGCATGTGATAGCCTTCACCTTTCCTGCTGAGCTTTCATTTTAGGTTGGAGTTTATTTGTACAAAAAGGGCTCACCTGGAGAAAGTCCTGTAACCTTGTGCAGTTTTGGAGAAACAGTCCATGTTTCATTATACTGTATATATAGGCAGCACGGTGGTGTAGTGGTTAGCACTGTCGCCTTGCACCTTCAGGCTCCGGGTTCGATTCCCGTCTCTGTGTGCATGGAGTTTGCATGTTCTCCCCGTGCTTGGTGGGTTTCCTCCAGGTGCTCTGGTTTCCTCTCAAAGACATGTAGATTACTGTAGGTTAATTGGTGTTCTCAAATTGCCCTGAGTGTGTGAGTGAGTGTATGTGCCCTGCAATGGATTAGCACCCTGTCCAGGGTGTACCCCGCCTTGTTCCTTGTGTCTTGCTCATTCCAGTGAGTGCTGGCAAACATTTTGAGAAGCTTCCAGCTGGGAGGCCAATACACCAACGACATTCATGTTCACGAGGAGTGTGTAGAAACTCCTGACCGCAACTGCACTTGAGTTCCATTAAAGCTGAAGCCACCAAACCAAAGGTGCATCTGTGGACACCGCCCAACACCGCAACCATTTGCCATTCGTCAAGTTTTGTTACCAGAGCGGTCTCTTACAAACCGGGTTGTCTGGGAACAAAAACAAACAGTGGACGGTTTTCTTTAGATGGAGTGATAAGTACGTGCTGTCCAAATGGGTTTGATCAAAGAGACGGACATTGCTGTTCGGTCCACTTGAAAATAAAGAACTTTAGCGACCAAGGCAAACAGAGAGTACGCATAACTCTTATGCAAGAATGCATTCTGGAGTCGTGGAGAAAAAGATGAGAAATGCGTCTGTCCTGAGCTTACCTCGTCCACGCCAGTCACTGTCCAGCTCGAAATCATCACCTCGAATCATAAAATCATTAGACATATTTTCATAGGCTGGAATGCCTCCATTATATCAATTGCTATCTTGTTCTTGATACTATCGAGGTTTGGGTGAAGAATTTATTTTCCTGCAAGTCGCCATGGTATGTTTTTATAACAATGTGTGTATTTACGCTGTCCTGACTCTTTCCTCCAGTAGTTCTGTCACATCTTTTTATAAACAAAGCTTTGAAAAAAAAGAAAAGAAAAATCCTGCTGCTATAGCTCTCCATGCACCGAAGAGAATGAGTGTTTAGAAAAATCTGGCTTTCGCGTCCATCCCAGGCAGCCAGATCGGGCCGTTCCAGGGCACACGCAGCGTTCCACAAGAGCGCTAAGAATGGCAGAAAAACATCACAAATCAGAGGCCCCAAACCACCGTGCATAATGATCAAATGTAAAAGAGCAGAGAGGAGGAAGGCAGACGCAAACCTCAGAGTCCATGATTCTCTGTCTAATATTTCTAAAGCGAAAGTTAAATAAATTCTCCGGGCGAGCGGAGTGGAACAGCGTCAGCGGTGCAGATGGCGGTGATGGCAGCTGCTGCAGGAATGTGGTTTGGCTTTTAGAAAAAGAGAGAGAGAGACGAGTGCACAGAGGTAGCAGCCCTCCTTACACAGTCATGACTCCCATACAAACATTATGTAGTAGCTTGTGCTTGTGCCGTGTCGACATGCTTGTGCATGTTTGTCTCTATCCTTATGGACCTTCTTGTCTTCTTGTTTTTTTTTGTACAATGGCATTATAATGGTAGCGACAAGGTGGAGTAGTGGTCCGCACTGTCGCCGCACACCTCCAGGGTCGAGGGTTCAAATCCTGCCCCCAGTCTGTGTGTGTGTGTGTTTGGAGTTAGGTTTAGGGTTAGGGTTAGGATCTTCTCCTTCTGCTTGGTGGGTTTCTTCCGTGTGCTCCAGTTTCCTCACACAGTCCACAGACACGGTATAGGCTGATTGGTGTTTCTAAATTGCCCAAAGGTTATGATTGGGTGTATGTTTGTGCCTTGAGATGTGTTGGCACTCCGTCTGCGGTCCTGAATATTATATTATATTATACTGAACTTCCAGCCTCCTAACACACAGTATGAGTGCAGATCAATCCCTGCTATCTGTTATCACCCAGATGAGGATGGGTTCCCTTTTGAGTCTGGTTCCTCTCAAGGTTTCTTCCTATTGCCATCTCGGGAAGTTTTTCCCATCAGCACTGTCACCCTTGGCTTGATCATCATGGACAATCTGATCCTTTGATTCTCGCACATTTCATATCCATTTCCATCATTTTCCTTTGATTCTGTAAGGCTGCTTTGTGACAATAACCGTTGTTAAAAGAACTATACGAATACAATTTACTCCATCTGGGGTACCCTGCCTTGTGCCCGAGTTCCCTGGAATGGGCTCTGTGGATAATGAATGAACAAATTATAAATGTTTCTTGATACAGTCTATGCTGTTAAGTGTTTGGGGGGAAAATTGTAACGGTAAGCTTGTCAATGATAAGCCTCTAGATCGACTGGGAGAAAGTTAGACTTTCTGATTATTGTAACCATATGAATAATTTGCACCATAAAATCCCAACCTTCAGCCCGGATTAACTCAGTAGTCACTGGTGGACGAGTGATAAAAATCAATATCAATCCTAGCGGGTACTGTATGTATAAAAGTTCCAGTTCTAACGCAGTTTCATATTTTGTTGACTAGACACCTAACTCATGAGGCTAAAATCTGGTGGCTAATGTAATGTAATAAAGCAAATCGAGTTAGTTCTACACTTCAGTGCACTAATACAGACTGAAGGAAATGAAATGAGCGCATGAATTCCTGCGAGACTCTCTCTGTAGCTCTTAAGTTCTCTGAAAACAGTCAAATTGTGTTTCACGCGCTGAAGTCATCAGGGAAGCTTTCAGCTATTATGTGTGATGTTTTCTCATCAAAAGGCATAATTCCTAACCTGGGTATTTGACTTGTGTGATATAATAATAATATCGACCCTCCACAAATGTAGCACATATATTGACAGACCCCTATGTGTTTATTAGGGATGCCACCCAAGGGTCAGAGGCAGGAATGTTAAAAAACAAGCAAAAAATGGAGGGAAAAATGGAAGAAAATTTTAACCTGGAAAAATGTCATAGGTTTAAAGGGAAGATTTTTTTCCCTCTCCCGGTCGTTCCTGTACTAGAGGACTATGAGGACTAGGAAAAAACTATTCAGTGATATATGAGCTTATTCCAAAATAGATTTTTTTTTTTTAATTAATTAGTGCATTTGAGATGGTAAAATGTTGCCTTTCCTCTATTATCTTACAGTAGTGTTAATTTTGTCAGTTATTTTCAATTTTAGTCTTTGTTTTAGTCCCAGGATCAATGTCCCTGTTAGTTTTTATCATATTTGGTCAATCTTATCCTATTTTCGTTTAGTCAAGTTTTAGTCGACTAAAAGTCTGGACATTTAAGTCTAGTTTTAGTCAGAGGAACCCTTAAGTATTTTAGTCTAGTTTAAGTCAATGAAAATGCAACATTTTAGCAATAACATTATTATTAATTAATATTCAATCTAGTCTAGCCAAAACCATTTATTAAGGTTTTTCACAAAATAATTATCTTAACATTTAAAATGTATTATTTCATTTAACTACAAACCAATAGGAGCAGTATGGACAATACAGTGTTTTTAAACAGTTTTTTTTTTTTTTTTTCCAATTTACTCTTTAGCTCCTACGGTCACAATCATTTGCTAACCTATTACCTTAATGTGTTTGGCAATGTTTAATTATATAATAAAATAAAATGGATCACAACATAATTATGTTAACATGTGGTAACATAATTATCACAAAGAGTCTGTAAAACTGGGTGATTATTATGGGATGCCTTGATGCATCTCTTCAGGTTTGTAGCTTTTTTCCCAGCGATTGTGTTCCCCCACAGTTTCCCCTCCGATATTACTACACATCGGCTTTTTTTCTCTGGTTCAATATGAAGAAAATGGGCCCAAATATCGTCTCTTCTCTTCGGTCTGTGTACAGTAATACTGCTGCGATGACAAAGAGTTAAAGATGACTGAGCTTGTAACGTCCCGTCACTGCGCGTGAAAACTACTCAGATACGTACGCAGCGTGCCGTCACCCGGGAAACACCGCTGCTCACGCCATAATGAATGAACACCGTATCGCAGCGGATTGGGACGGAAATTAATATGTTGATGAAAATAATTGATATCCGTGACGTCTCGTCATCGTCTCAAGTCACAGGAAAACGAATATTTTTCGTCATTGCTTTCATTGACGAAATCAACACTATCCTACAGGTGGTGCTCTCTAAACTATTCACACCTCGGCAGGCAGCATCCTGTGTGGTAAAAGCTAATTATTTGCTAAATTTGCTTAGAATAGTAACAAAAATATGAAATTTATAAAATTGTGGGATTAACAGAATCGCAACACAAATCAAACGGTACCTAAGTATCGTGTATATATCGTATTGGGCGACCCCTGGTTATTCCCACCCCTAATGAGCACACACTCATACAGCACCCCCCTTACAGCACACACTGTGGTGTCCAGTTCATGTGTGAAAATGATTCCTCATGCTCCCAGAACCACACTTTTGTGTCACACTCTGAGTTCTGGAATATGGCCGTACCATCAGGGAAGAAGAAGAAAACCTCCATAGATGTGATAACCTGGTGATTCACTACATTCAAGTCGTCAGCTGACTTTATTTTGTTGCCCCATAACGTTGCTGAGTCTAGAACTGAGCGACTGAAGCAACCCCAGATCATACCACTGTCTCCAGAGGCTTGTAGAGTGGACACTATGCATGATGGGAGCATGGCTTCATGTGCTTCCCTTCTTACCCTGACACGTCCATCGCTCTGGAATAGGATCAATCTGACCTCATCAGGTCACATTATCAAGACTGATAATGACGGTACATACAGCATTTGCTGGCCTCAGAATTTCTTTATCAACCACATAACAAACACATGCTGTTGCCTTAGCTTTATATACTGTATATATATACTAGACTGAAATATTCAACATGATGGACAATCATAGAAATGTAATCAGAGCTTATATTCCAGGACATTACATTACGTCACACCAAGGTTTCTACGTGGTTAGGGCTCAGAGTAGACTAAATAAAGTTTATCATCTGTAAATCAAGACAACTTGCACTGTTCATGCTGGTTAGTGCAATCATGCTCTATTTTAGCATGCTCTGTTTGAATATTTATATCCCACGTACATGTTTTTTTGTTCAGTATTTTCATTTGGAATGGCGCTATGTCTCATCAAGGCTTGGCAGGACGTGTAGCGTAAGGCCTGGCAGGCAGGAGCTTTAGCCAGAGTATGGTGGAGCAGGCGGAGTGAACTTGGCAGACCATGCAGACCTTTATAATATTGCCATAAATCTGAACACCTGTGGACACTCTATACACCTTCATTCATTTCTTTGATTTTTTTTTTTTTAAATATATAAAAGATCTGAATTTAATTCATCTGTCTGTTTCTAGGATTGTCTTTATCTTTAAAGGATTGGAAATGAGGTCGTATTTTAAAACATCAACAGCGAGGAAGCATCCAAAGAATAGAATCGCAATCCATTTAACGTTCTGTTATCTTATTTGGAAGGGTCCGTCTGGCGCTCGAACGTCGTTTTGAGTTCTTATCGGGACCCGCGTGCTCGACCATGAAGCGTATTTTCTCTGCAGGCGAGTCAGACTGAAGCTTTTATGGTTCCTTCACTGTTTAGCTCCTGGAGTGCATGATGGATCACCTGAAGTAATTGAATCAACACTGAATACATCTTCATATGCATTAAACTGCAAAACATACTGTAGCTCCTGCTTCTTAACTTTTATCCAAAGCAATAAAACAACAATAAAAGTGCGTCAGATGTGTCTGGGAATAATGTAACGACAGTTAAACATGGTGCTACTGAGTAGCTTTTGCTCAGGCTCTCTGTCCCTTCACCTAACAGCTAAAGGTCCGACGAGGTCTCCTGTGTAATACCTGGCTTACCCTTCTTTTATTTTCCACTGCTCTTTCCTAGAATCTTTTTTATTTATTTATTTATTTCACGTATAATTGTACCCAGTGGCAACTTATAAGAGGAAAAGCAGCGGTCCTAGAATGGATCCTTATGGAACACCAAGCCTCACTCTTTAGACATTTTCAGATGCTACAGATTTATAGCTCTGCAAATATGTTTGTTTGGATTTCACCTATTCCAGCTGTTCATAGCCCGTGACGGCATGCTTATCAGGATCAGGCCTGGAGCATGAGATAAGGCTCTTTGTTTAGACGCTTCGGACCAAACTGCAAACTTTCCTACATCCGATTCAAACTCGTTATGTCGGGCTTATCCAAACCTGTCGGCATTTAAATCAGGGTTTCGCATAAACAACCGTTTTGTACACGTTGACACTAAACGCTTTACAGGGATTTCCAGTGTGATGTATTTATATCAAATTTCAAAAACTAACATCCATCTACGATGAAGCAAAGAATAAAAAAAGCGTACTTAGCGTGACCGGCAATTAGGGGTACTGGAGACGCTGCTTGCTCAGCTAATTATCTCATCTCGGTTGCCAGGATTTCCATAATCACATCTAGAGTCAATACAATCACATCATGAAAACGAGGAGATTCGATACACACAAAACCGTGTCCAAGAGGTGATTTCTGTCTTCACATGGTAAAAATCCTGCAGAAAGCTTTCACCATAAACATTTTGACAACCCTGGTATGTTGATGGTTAAAAAAAAAGAAAGAAAAAAAGAAGTGTACTGTAATGTGGAACAACCGCAACGTTACGCTCTACAACAAGACAGTAAACGTCATGTAAACATTCCAGCCGGAAAGGAGCTTTACTATCGAGGAGGAATGGTGCCCTTGAGAGTTCATGGACACAAAAGAAAAAGAGAAACAACACCGGACATGCTCGTTTAACTTTTTACATATTTGTTTATCCAGTCCAAAAGGCGTATTTGTGAACCTAATTAAGTTGTATCGCAGATGTTGTTTTCAATTCAATTTTATTTGTATAGCGATTTTAACAATTGTCATTGTCGCAAAGCAGCTTCACACAATCAAAAGAATT
>JAQMYJ010000006.1:25282894-25304573 GCA_030014305.1 Clarias laeviceps | reverse complement strand
CTGTAAAGACGATGAGTGAGAGAGATTAGATTAGATTAGATTAGATTAGATTAGATTAGACGGTGATGGATTGGTGAGGTGTCCAGGGTGTACCCCACCTCATGCCCTGGGATGGGCTCCAGGCCCCCCGTGACCCTGTAAAGTGAGAGAGATTAGATTAGATTAGATTAGATTAGATGATAACTCTTACCTGGTATGACCCTGAGCTCTTCTTTAAGATGTTAAAGTACAAAAATGTTCCTGACCCGCTGTGTCCTGTCTACAACAACACACACACACACACATCCACACGCACACACACAGTTATTAATCACATGATAAAACTCAATACTTTGGAAGAGCCAAATCACTGCATATTAAAATAAATCGAGTCTAACATATGGAGGCTCTTGTTACAGCCTTGTCTAATATCTCACACTCCTCTGGCAAAATAAATAAATGAATAAATAAATTAATGGACCAAAGCTGTGTGGGAAGACTGCCCTCTGCTGGCAGGAAAAAAAAACTTAGCATCTGCAATACAGGTGAACTGAACCACATATTTAATCAATTCTAATAATAAATAAAACTCATGATTAAATAAATACAATAAAATCTGTGTTATATAAGGAATCAACGTTCACATTTTTTTTGTTGTGTAAATCGACACAAAAAAATGGAGGAAAGACATTTGGTTAAAATGTATAATGCGCTCTCTCTCTAACATATATATATATATGTTGAACCCACAACAAACATATGTTCAAGTCAATCCGGGACTAAGCATTCCCTTAATTTTTTTGATGATATTTTTCAACAAACAAACTAATTAATGATGATGATGATTGTTGTTGTTATTATTAATAATAATTATAATAACAATAATAGGCGGCACGGTGGTGTAGTGGTTAGCACTGTCACTTTGCACCTCCAGGTTCTGGGTTCGATTCCCAGCCAGGCTCGATTCCCGTCTCTGTGCACATGGAGTTTGCATGTTCTCCCCGTGCATGGTGGGTTTCCTCCGGGTCCTCTGGTTTCCTCCCACAGTCCAAAGATATGCAGGTTAGGTTGATTGCCGTTCCCAAATTGCCCGGAGTGTGTGAATGAGTGTGTGAGTGTGTGTGTGTGCCCTGCGATGGATGTACCAGGATGTGCCCCGCCTTGTGCCCTAAGTCTCCTTGTATAGGCTCCAGGTCCCCGCGACCCTGAATACAGGATAAAGTGGTATAGATGATGAGTTGAGATGAGATGAATAATAATAATAATTATAAAATCTTGGTAAACTAATTAACTAACTAAAGAATGTGTCATAATTAATTCCAAAATTTTATCCCTACGTTCTGAATTTTCACATTTTATGGCCTCAGTGACATACGATAGACACATTAAATAAGAATGAAAACACACCTAATAAATTAAATTACATAAGAAACACAAGACTGAACTGAGATCCTCTGAGGTGAGTTTTCACGCCCCCTTCTTGTGGATGTGCACTGTGAAGAACATCCAGAGGTCCACGACCCGAGTAGCAGTGTGTGGGAATAGACGTTCAGCACCAGATCTTTTCTTACAGATGTTGAGCCGGAGCCGATTCTCCTTCCAGCAGACTTCTGTACACATCCCTATTGTCTTTACTCATAGTCAAAGCTCATTACCACAAAGCCTTCAGGATGTCAGTGTGTGTGTGTGTGTGTGTGTGTGTGTGTGTGGAGGCCCAGTGTCTGATATTATATTCAGTTTATTTTTTTTTCTTTCATTTTGATTTCTGAGAAAACATGAATAATAAAATGTTATCCCACCTCATGGAACAACTTCTCTCCCCTGTCCAGCTGTGTTATTCTCTTAAATCAGTAACAGAGCTGACATTTAAAACAGCAGCACCAGAAGAAGAAAAATTTTGGAGCGATCACTTAAGTAGAAAGAAGATTTGTGACTGAAAATGAAGGTGAAGATAATGATCTTCTGATCTTCAGGAAATTCTGATGATGCAACATGAACGTGGTGACCTGTGAGGTGATTACAGACCATGTGCTCAGGTAACAGAGCTGATAGATAGATAGATAGATAGATAGATAGATAGATAGATAGATAGATAGAAATATCACACTCATAACCACATTATACATAACATGCACATGAGTAATTTTGGCCTTGAAATTAAAAACAACATTCTGTAATTTTATTTTCTGTACTTTTATGATAAAATGTATATATTTATCATAAACTATAACCTACAGTGAATGACTTTTAATCATGAGACTCACACATTAATGCACACATTAATACTACTACTACTAATAATAATAATAATAACAATAAATAAATAAATAAATAAATAATAATAATAATTTTTTATTATGTATTTTTATTATGCTTTGTATAAATAAAGTTTAACTGACCCACACTCACTGTCCTGTGCAGGAACTCTCCAGCTCTGCTCTGCCCCCTAGTGATGCTCGCTTGTAAGTACATGTTCATTAAGTTCATGTTGATCAGTTTAAAATATTCAAAGGTGAGAAAAGTCTGACTTCAGTATCACAATATAACTCTAAGACAAGTAGAAATACAGAACAAAAAAAATATCCTAAATGTAAAACCTAATCAATCAATCAATCAATCAATCACTTGTCATTATACTAAATTCAAATTAATGTATTATTATTGTTATTATTATTGTCACTACTACTACTACTTCTAATAATAATAATAATAATTAAATCAACATTTAAATTAAAAGGGCTTAAATATCTAAAAGAACTATGGTTACTATTTTAGCTGATGAGAAAAGCTGACCAGAGATTACATCATGGGACATGAAGTTATAATCAGTGAAGACAATATTTATTTAACTCAGACTGATTGGATAATTTTAAATAACAGTTTAGAAGAAATCAATGAACATTAGTCAGAATTAGTCAAGAAAAAAAAGCTAACAACTTTAATCTATAATAACTAATCTAGCAAGCTAACAAGTTTAAGTAGCTCAATGCCGAGGCTTTGCTGCTGACACACCCTCTAATGATTTTATATTCTCTGTTTCCCCTGAATTAGGAAGTGGAGGAACAGGTGAGGGTTAAGATGTTGGACTTCTGATCAGAAGGTCATGGGTTCAAACCCCAGAACCACCAATCTGCCCGTGTCGGGAACTTGGGTGAGTGTGTGTTGCAAGTACAAAGTCCCTGAAACACATCAAGTTTGAATGCAGTTTTTATTTCCGTGTACAACGTTATTGTCGCCGAGTCAGCAACAGTCAGTAAGCAAAGTAACAACAGAGTAGAAAAAGTCTTTAAGGTGCAAAAAACAAAGTAACTTTTTTTTTAAAGTGTTTTATACAGTAAACCCTTAAACCCATACATAAACCCTAAACCTTGACCTCTGACCTTTCCCACTGAAACAATACTCATTTCGGTTCACATTTATAGTTTTAGTCTCTTAACATGTCGCGAGAGAGAGAGAGAGAGAGAGAGAGAGAGACAGGAAGACGCTGGACTCGAAGAGCTTTCAGGCAGTGAGAGGACGTCCTGGAGTTACTCATTACTGAAATATTACTCAGATCGCTGCGAGACAACGAGCTCTTCACCCTCGCACAAGTGGACTACAGACTCACGGCAATGACGTCATTGAAAGTGAAAAAAACAAACAAACAAACAAATAAACCTAGGGCATATTTACATGTAATTTGAAAGATTAGAATGTTTGCTTGTTGCATAAAAAAAAAAAAAAACGCAAGAAACCAGCTGGAAATTATAATCATTATAATAATAATAATAATAATAATAATAATCAATGTGCCTCAAATGTGAGTACGCTGGCAGTAGTCTCTAAAAGTCGCTTTTTTCTTGAATTCTTATTTCTAGATGAAGCACCGAGGGTTGCTCTGGTAACTTGAGCGGGTTTAAGACTCGGGAGCACCAGTGAAAAAAAATAATACCATCATACGGCAAAATACTGTGGGAGCGTACAGCAATACGGACAGGACAGAGGACAGGGGACGGCCATCGTGTCTCCTCCATGAGCAGAACATCGAGACGAGGCTGGAGAAGGGTTTTCTAACAACGGCTCACACATTGTGCTTTTATAGAATTTAAGTGTGCATTTTGTCTTATTATTTTGTACTTAAAAAACACAAGAAGCTTTAACATTACCTTATAATTAAAATTGAATAGACATTAGTTCCGGCAAACTCTATGTCCATGTACAACACTTCACAAAAGATTAGACTTTACACCACAGTGCTCCTGAATTCTAGATTCTGTTTTTTCGGTCAGAAGGTGTCGATTATTTAAACCCGTGGAGGTTCGAGACGCCTAACGATACACAGATTTAACAAAGACGTTTTAATTTAACTGCTGACGTTTTCTGTACGAAGATTTGTGTGTAAAAAATGTAAATAATGTAAGGAGTCTCCAGTGCCAGTGATTTGTACGTAACAATCAGAGGTAACATGCTTTAATGTTAAATTTTGAAAATCTTATTAATCTCAAGAGAGTAAAAAGACAGGCTGATGAAAGAACTCCAAATAATAAGCAACGTTAGCATGAGTGTCACTGTGGTGTAAGAGGAATAAAACACTGTTTCAGGAAACCGATCAGTGTTGCTATAGTAACCGTAGCCCTGCTCCATCACTCCAGACCATCACTGATGATTTTCCGGCGACGTTACGACGCGGAGTGCAGTGTATTGTGTAAATCCTTACATGTGAGCCTGTTTACTGAAGTGCTACCTTCTGTAGGATCTAAAGATTACAAGCTGCTTCTTTAAACATATGAAGAGTGTTTTAGAATTCTTTGAAGTGAGCTGTTTCGTAAGAGAAACGTGTCTCTCCGGGTCGCCTCGGCTCTTCTCTTCCACTTTCCTGTTGAACGATGTCTAACGATCAAGAAGCTCAGGTTTGGATCCGTTGGCTTCATTATACATACAAAAACCCCTTAAAAGCAAAGTTAAGACCTGGCATGAGGCCAAATAAAACGCTGTATAAAGCTTTAAATACAAACACAAACACAGAGAAAGGCTTGCATTTAAACATTTACAAATAAATACTTTCAAAGTTTTGTTTTTTTTTCCTTTAAAATGTCAGACTCAAGAAGCTCAACAGCTAAAACGGCCACGCTGATGGACCAGAAAACAAACAAACAAACAATAAACAAACAAAATAATCAGAAAAACATTTACGCCAGATTATGAGGCTTTAGCGGTCTAATCTAAACTCACTGCAGGACCTTCGAGCTCGTTTGTTCACGCTCGGATGTTTCCTGCCTCATGATGTGTCTCTGCTTCAGTTGATTTGCTCTTATTCACTTCTAAATGCGAATTTAAATAAATACAAACAGGAAAACAATAAAAAAAAAAAAATACAGTAATAACAATAATAAAGAAGCTGAACGTGAGTGTTTACGTGCCGGATTTCATCTCCCATTCCTGCAAAACAAAACATAATCAATATATTAATATATAAATGTAAATACACACACACAGACAAAGAAAGGCAAAAATTCCTGAAAAAAAGAGTAATTAAAGTTTCGAACAAAATTTCAACATTTTCTGCTTATGTACTAAAGGATAAACAATACAAGCATATAATATTGATATCATGATAAATTATAACGCAATACACTTTTCTGAACAACGTATTGCAATTTTTAAATATAAAAATGTAATTATTTTACACATCAAATAAAAGAACGTTTTGTTTTTCATTTTAAATACGCAGAAAGCAGCTGGTGAGGCGGTAGAGTTTTACACTCGACCTTTAAAAATATTAAGAAATGTACAGATAATTTTTTTCCTTCGTTGCTTTTCTGATTTTTTTCTTCTTATATTTTTATATAAATAAAAAAATAATAATTTCGGAACAGTTTTGAATTGTTTTTTTAATCTATGTATCTATCTATTAAATAAAGGCACCTGATGTCATGGTAACATTTATACAGAATCTTTAAAATTGTACCTTTTGTTTGTTTACATATTTATTACAGTTTATTATTTCCTTGTTAAACAGCTCATTTTTTAAATATAAATATCTGTACCATTATTTTTTATTTTTTATAAATAAAGGGAAGCAGCTGTTTTGATGGTAATGATTTCCCCTGAATCCTGTGTCAAGATTATTTTTCTTCTTTAACTTTCTTTCTGAAATAAATTAAAATAAAATAAATAACAAAAATGTGATTCTTCTTTCTCACTTTCTTTTTATTCTACAAATTAAATAAAAGTGCATTGTTTTCTAAAACATCTAAATAAAAAAGACATTTAATGACTTTTTTGCTAAATAAAAACCCCATTTAATTTAATTTTTTTTCTTATTTTTGCATTTCTTTTTATCTATCTATCTACATTCAAGATTCAAAGAACTTTATTAATCCCAGAGGGAAATTGCTATCTATCTATCTATCTATCTATCTATCTATCTATCTATCTATCTAGACCAGTTTAAGTAACACACTGACTGAGGGTTCCTCATGCTTGTATTTTAATGATGATTAAATTTAGATGTTTGAGTCATTGCTTGGGTTTTACACTCTATGATATTTGGTGGTAGAGGGGTGTGTGTGTGTGTGTGTGTGTGTGCGTGTCTGTGTGTGTGTGTGAGAGAGAGATGACCTTGGCCTTCCTGAGCACATGGCCCCGTACAGGTGAACAGGTCTCTGTGTCGCGGGTGTCACAGCTGGAGATGGGGGAGTTGTCCACTGTGCGCCTGACCGACACTGGAGACTGCACAACACACACACACACACACACATACACACACACATATATACACTTACAGCTGAAATCCAGCAATCCAGAGTGTGCACTAACTCTGTACAGTGTTATAAGATGTTTATAACCAACACACACCTGTGGACTAGAGCTGCTGGTTTTGGGTTCGATGGTGAGTCCGAGTGTGACGCCTCCACCCAGAGCCTTCTTCAGACTCTCCTTCACCTCCGTCAGCTCCAGCTCCAGGTTCACTCGCTCTTCCTCTTTCACCTTACACTCATCCTCCACTTTCTTCAGCCGCTCCGTCAGTGAGGCCTGAGAGCGCTTACCTACACACACACACACACACACACACACACACACATAAATACACATAAACCAGATTTCATTTTAATTTCCAACAAACAACAACGTATTTTATTTTTAGTGCTGATCCAAACACTCGATTCTGCCAAGAGGACCGGTCCGTGAGAAATGTAAAAATGAAACTCTTAGTGCCTCTAGGTGGCGCTCGTGTACCAGCAGTAACCCAAAATCCTCACGTTTCTTCATCCTATTCGTTTAATTTCTCATTTTATTTCTGGATCTTAAAGTGCTAAAAGCTCTGTAATAATTTGCAGATCCATCGTTTATACCTATGGAACTCCAAAGTGTTCAAAATTAAATAAATAAATAGGACATGATGAAATAAATCACTCTATGAATAAATAAGACACAGATATGTAATATGAGAATGATATTGTGAAATAATGGAACACATTTTGAAAAAAAGCTTATTATTGTGAAATATATTGCACTCTGCTATATACATTTATTTATTATTATGAAATAATATTTCATGGTCATTATTTTCCACAATAACAGTGATTATTGCAGAGGCATTTTATTTAATTCCAGCTGTTTTTATTTCAAAATGGACATTTTGGAATAAAAACAGCTGGAATATATGGAATTCCATATATACCTGCCTCTATAAACACACCCAACTTTTTAATATTCTAGAAATAAATTGTGGATCAACTCGTTGTGAATCAACTGGACATTCTGTAGCCCATCTAACTGACACTTCATTGAGATGTCTGATGGATCTTCTCTGATTGAACCTACCTTGGATTTTTTTTTTTTTTTATCATTGCACAATTCTGACTTGAAGCTAAATTTAAAATGGAGAATTTTTTTTTGTCCATGTACAGAAATCATGGTAGGGGGACAAACTTTTGCCACCAGCTCTAGTATACAGTGTGACCTTTTGATTTGAGTCTCCTGAGAGTAATGTCAACCTTAATCTTCTATCTTGAGAAACTAATCCTATTTATTTATTTATCCATCCATCCACTTCTTCCCCTTTTCTGTGTCTGATGTTTGAAACCAGCTGGTCGTTCTCCTCACCGTTGGTGTTCTCGATGGCCGTGCGCAGGTCTCTCCTGTCTTTCTTCAGCTGAGTGAGACGGTGCCGAATCTCCTGCTTTCTTTTCATCAGCTCGTCCTCTTTCGTCTGGAGCCTCTTAGCGTCCGCTTCCACTCTGTTCTTCCCGTATTTATACTGATCCACACCTGCGGAGTATTCAGAAATCAGAATAAGACCTACAAAGCCTCGGCTTTTATTTTCTAAAACAGTACTCTTTAAGAAGAATGAATTTCCTGAATGAGGCTGCTTTCATGGAATACACAGTATATAGTAAAGTTTTGTTTTTTGATGTGAATTATTAAGTGTAGAGATTGAGATTTTATGGAAAGATTCAAATCTAATGCTAAACAAAAAATATGAATTCAAAGTACAATCCATTACAAATTCATTTCCTTAGATTAAAACATATAAACACTTCCAGATCCCTCTTCCACATCCAGAAGCTCACACACATATTTATTTATTATTTTTTTTAACTCTGAAGATACAGATCGATGAAACTTTGATGATGAGGAGATTGTTTGTCTTTTGATGTAAAAGAAAAGAATTTGACCTCAAAGTGTACAGTAAGTCTTTCATAATCTATTATCATACTGTACTACAATTTAGGGTAGAGTTTCCACTCAAGTAGAAATATCTAAGATGAACAAGGAGAAATAATGGTATGATTATATTAAATCCATTAAATCAAATTGCACATGAATTTTGTCAACCTGAATTTGTGAGGTTGGAAAATAATGAAGATGAATATACTGTATATTATCGAACAACAATTCGGTTAGGTCAATATTATTGCACTGAATTTTAAACACTCACAACTTTGAATTACATTTTCATTTGAAATATACAACTACAATAAATTAAAGTTCTGAAAATTTCAAACATTGTAAATGCTGAGCGATTTTTTCTTTTCCATTTAGTGTTAAATTTCAAACACATAAATATTAAAATTCTACCATTTTTATTGCAAGTTTTTGCTGAGTTCATGTAATTCATCATGATATTTTGCTTTGAGGAATTTTGCCACTGTTATACTTCCATACTCGCAGAGCAAATTTTTACTAAATATACATCTATTGTTTGAAATAAATGAGCGGTCGCACAAATATTACTTGTTTTAAGCTAAATGGCGCGAGCAAAGATGTACTGATGTGTGCATGTGAGCCGTTTCAGAGGACAGACGCGTCCACATTAGAGTCGGATAAACATTCCTGGTAACTATGAAGGTGAACTGTCAAGAAATGCAAATCCAATCTGACCAAAAAAAAAATCTGATCTCAGTAATGTGGCTTGTAATGTGACCGTAGCCTTTGTCATTCACATTTTACTGAAAAATCAGTGATTCATCATTTTCATCGGCACTCGAATCCTGTACCTCGCTTGCCTCACAGCTTACAACCTGATTAGTCAGGAAGATTTTTTTTCTAAAAAGCTAAACTTTGGAAGCTCTGTGACCAAACTTTTAAAAGCATCTTCTTTCTTTAGGATATATACTCTTTAGAAAAAGCTGAAGTTTAAGATGTTCATTAATTCAATCTGCTTCACAGAAGCTTTATAGAAAGTCAGACTGAGTATTTTTACGATCTTCATAAACGCCGCCCCTGAGTGAACCGTTAACAGTTGTGAGTGTTTGCGTGGATGCGGATCAGGAGCCGTGTGGCTCGGTGCCCGTCTCTGGTGGTGAATTCGGGGTGACTGAGTTTACTAAACAGCGTTAGTGCTCACAACATTAACCCACAACTGCAATTATCATTTTTCCACGCAGGCTTTCTTAGAAAGAACCCGTTGGTTGAATAAATGGGGTCATGCACCCAGACATGAAGTCTGCTCAGGGTAGGCGTTAGAAACGTATCCGATATTGTTCTCTTACTTGAATTGTTGCGTTTCACTGGCACAGAGCCGTTGGTTCCATTGGACTTTTGGGGTTGGTTCTTGTCCAGCTTCTGTTTGCCAGTTAAACCATTGACGATCGTGGCCTTCTTTCCCTTTATCTGAATGGCAAGTTGAACACATACACATGCACACACACACACACACACACACACACACACACACACACGCACGCACACACACACACACACACACACGAAGTGATCATTCAAAAAACTGCTTTTCCCCTCAGAACTTGTACTCCCAGTAATAAATCAATAAAAATAGTAAAAAAAATAATTTAGTAAGCAATGGTAAAAGCCAGCAAAGAAGTCTAAGTTATAAGAGATATATAAAGACAAAGCGCAAAAGTTTGCGGCCCCAGCCAGTCATTACAGTCAGTATACTGTAATAAATATTCATGTTTATCTATAAATTACATTGCATGAAGACTGATTCATTCTTCTCCTTTATCGTCACTGTGTGCATACAGCCCTGCCTCACTCACAGTGTTCCCTGAAGAGACTCTGGGATAGAGTCCAGGATAGACTTTGAGATACACTCCTATACATACTCCAGGATAGACTCTAGGATAGGCTCTGGGATACAATACAGGATAGACTTCGGGATAGACTCCAGGGTTGATTCTGGGGTAGACTCCGAAGTAGACTCTGGGATAGACGTTGGGGTAGACTCTGAGGAAGTTTCTTGGGTAGACTCCGGGATAAACTCCATTGTAGATGCTGGGGTAGACTCCGAGGTAGACTCCGGGGTAGACTCCGGGGTAGACTCCGGGGTAGACTCCGGGGTAGGTTCTGGAGTAGACTCTGTGGTAGACTCCGGTATAGACTATGGGGACGACTCTGTGGTAGACTCCGGGATAGGCTCCGGGGTAGACTGCAGGGTAGACTTCAGGATATACTCCAGGGTTGGTTCTGGTGTAGACTCCGGGATAGACTACGGGGGCGACTCTGTGGTAGACTCCGGGGTAGAATGCAGGGTAGATTCTTGGGTAGACTCCGGGGTAGATGCTGGGGTAGACTCTTGGGTAGACTTCTGGATAGACTCAGGGTAGATGCTGGGGTAGACGCTGGTGTAGACTCTGGGATAGACTCCGGGCTAAACTTCGGGATAGATTTCGGGATAGACTCCAGGGTAGATTCTGGGGTAGACTCCGGGGTAGATGCTGTGATAGACTCTGGAGTAGACTAAGGGATAGACTACGGTGAAGACTCTGTGGTAGACTCCGGGATAGACACTGGTGTAGACTCTGGAGGAGATTCTGGGGTAGACTCTGGGGGATACTCTGGAGTAGACTCTGCTATAGACGTTCTGGGATAGATTCTGGAATAGATTCTGGAATAATCTCCCGGTTACTCACCAGGATAGACTTTAGGGTAGCCACTGGGATAGACGTTGGGGTAGATTCTGGGACAGAATCTGGGATAAACTTTAGGATAGCCTCCAGAATAAATTCTGGCATAGACCAAGGGATAGACTCTGAGACTAGGATAGATTCTGGTATAGACTCAAAGATAAACTCCAGGATAGAACCAGTCCAAAGTGCTTAGAAATGATGAATGAATAGATAAATGAATCTTTACTATATTCAGGGAAAACAAGGCTTGAGTCAGCATTAACTTCTGCTTACTCAGCATCGTTCCACACTGTTGTTCAGGATGCACCACAGAGCAGTGTAACACACTCAGAGGAAAGCGCTATTCCACATCCATGAGCTCACAGACACACTAAGCATTCTGACTGACAAGAGAGAGAGACAGTGTGCCCTTCCACTCTCCGAGCGCCCCTGACAAACCTATTAAATACTGAAATCTATCTCCCCCAGCCTTGCTCTAACATTCACACACAGCGTTGTTTTTATAAGCGTTTTGTATTCCTACACCTCAGAAGAAGAGAAAAGTTAGCCAGCATTACATAAAGCAGGGAATCAATGTGTTAGTCACCTGAGAGGAAGCATTAGCAGCGGAGGAAGAGGAAGCTGAGGAAGAAGAGGTGGGAGTTTTGTAATGGCCAGAGGAAGTGGGTGGCCAGGTCCGTTTGGACAAGGAGCGAGTCTCCAGTTTTGGAGATGGCATTTCCTCATAGAGCTCAGCGTTCTCATAGAGAGTCTCAGGAGAACCGTGCTGTGGGTCCCTCTGAGAGGCAAGCAAGAAGAGGAGCAGAGAGAGGAGAATAAGAAATGAGAGACAAAGAAAAGAGAGCAAGAAGGGAAAAAAATTAAAAGGAGGGGGAGATATTAAGAAAAGGGAAAGACAAGAGACAAATTGAGGGGAAGACAAAAGAAAGTGAGATGAAAGCAAGAGAGGTGAGAAATATATGAGAGGGATGAGAGTAGAAGGAGAGGAAAAAAGAGAAGGAGAGAGAAAAAGAGACAAAAAGAGAAGAACGAGAGGAGGGAGGACAGAGAAAAGTAGAAGAGGGGTGAAATAAATAGCAGACTATAGGCAGGATAGCAGACATTCATGTGTATGTGGGTGTGTGTATAAGGGAGGGAGGGAGAATACAAACAGACGTACATGTGTGTGAAACCATACCGATCCGTTAATGCAGGGAACATCATCATAGTGCAAAGCCACACCTGAAGGTCGGGCGTAACCGTTCACTGGGTTATCCAGGTACGGGTTGGGAGAAATGGCACGTTTACTGGTGAAACTGGGAAAAACCATAACCATAACGATCAAAGTGTGAACACTTAGAAACATTCACACTGCAAATTAAGATGAAATATATCTGACGCATTTTATATCTCAACATGCAAAAAATTCAATAGTTGTGACAGTGTATACCCCTTGTGGCTGATGAAGGTACTGCAGATGGGCCACAAGGGTACATTCACAGTGAATAAATAAAGTTGGGTTTAAATTTAGTTTTCAATGCTTTAAATGGGTTAAAAAATTACCATAAAATATTTATGATTGCATATTTACATTAAAAAAGGTAATCAGACTTCAAACAAACAAACAAACAAACAAATAAAGAAAGAAATGAAATTACGTTTGATTCTTCGGTAATCAGTCTTATATGTTGCTCAGAATTGTGGTTTATAAATCGCCTCATGACATTCTGAAATTTAAAAATGGCTGCTCTAAGAGATCCATAAACCCTGAATGCAAAAGTTTGTACCCCTGTGGTTTCTTATTTTGGGTCAAAAAAATGTACCTCCTAAAAAATGTACTTCTTAAATTATACGTCTATATTAGAAGTATAAGTATCCAGCTATACTCTTACAGTACATATAAATAAAACAAGCCGTATGGTTAAATACAGAGCTGTATTTCTGCTCCTCACCAAAAAGACTGCTTGGCCAGCTGAATGACGTTTGCGGTCGTCTCAACATCTATGTAATCGTAGTGCAGAGTCGCCGGGTCTGTTGTAGAGCCCGTCTCTGCCAGTAACACTCCCAACCAGCGACCCATACTCTCAGAGGACGAGGCCTGACACACACACACGCACATTCATTAACGTCAGCACTTATACCTCATCAGCAGAGTGAGTGACAGATATAACAGAGCGCTCACTTCCAGCACAGCCACTTCCTGTCCGTTCCTCAGCAGCCTAAAAGCGAACGGGTGTTTGGAGTCGAGCCCGGGGATGACCTCACATCCACGCAGGGGCAGCGAGGCCATGTGCGTCTTCAGATCCTCTCGGTCCTTATGCAGCAACAGCTGGTTATCCTTCAGCCGACACCACCTCTCTCTCCAGCGGTTGTTGGACAGCACGTTCAGATAGCCTGAGGAGGCCGAAATAAATACATATCAAGTGTCTAAGTCTGGTTTAATTTTAGTTATTTTATTCTAAAGCTAGCAATTCTTTCACAAATGTCGATTAGGATTAAAAGAAAACATTTAAATAATTTATTGGCCACTGAAAATGGTTACTCTTTTATACACAGAATATTTTTTTATTATTATTAGGAAAATTTCCTAATAAGTCGGAAAGCGTGTCACTTTCATGTTTTCTGTTTATTATTAATTCCTCCACAATAATGTTTTTTTATAACTGATATTAACTTTTTTTATGGTTGCTCAGCCACACAGAAACCAACAAACAAAGCTAACAAACAAAAAATCAACATAGCCGGGCTGAAACCCAAATTTCTATCTTTATTTACAATTTTCCCTCTTTCCGCTATGATACAGTATAACAACTACCAGCCAACTGAGAAAGGTGAAAATCTTAGCTTCAGACCTGCATCTTAAACCTTAAACTTTATCCTGTTCCTCTTACTGTACTCTGCTGTCTACCCTCTCATCATCATCATCATCATCACCATCATCATCACCGTTGACTTCTCTCTAACCTCGTCCACTGGTCTTACCGCTGGTGGGGACGTCCTCCTCCGCCGATGAGGTCTGTTCATCCGTGGATGGTTTTTTCTTCCCCAGGCTGATGATCTTAGTGATTTTCTTCCCTGCCACCTTCCCCACTGTGCCTTTCTGCTCGTTCTTCGAGTTCTTTTTTCCTTTAGCTGCAGCAAAAACGTACAGGTTAGCATCAGTGCTCCTGAAGTGCATGTCTTCTTCTGCAGTAACCCATAGTATAAAATTTCTACCCTCGATGAAACCGAGACACGTGATAGAACATACACCTTTACATTATAAAGGTCTTTTTTTTTTATCATAAAAATATGCTAAGAATTTCCAGTTAGCACTTTTAACAATATTAAAAAGCAGTTGGTTCAAATTCTTTAACGTTTTAAAATCCTTTTTTTAACCTTCAAACACATTTTCTGTAGTACTGTAGTAAGATGTACCATATAAGGGATAAGACACTCCGTCTCATGCTGTTATTGAAAACTAATCAATAACAAGATGGTATGATGCAGCAGAAATACAAGTTATTGATCCAACATGATTTATATTCCTGTAACAAAGTGCTGACTCCTTACAGTATTTCATACACGCTTCCTTACAGAAAACATCACCATTTTGTTTTTTTGTTCATATTCTACAATTTGGTGCATCCTTATAAATGAGTTGTTACTATAGAAAGAAGCATGTTAATACAAACTATTGAAATAATTTACAGCTGCACTATTGTCAGAGCTGCTGTTGTAGAAATGAATCAAAACTTCTGACCGATCAAAATCTAGAATTTAACATGAATACACAGTGATAGAAAGAAAGCACGTCCTTTTCTGGATAAAAAAAATGAAGGAAAGATAGTTGGAGAGAGCATACATATATAAATATGTAAAAACTGCAAAAGAAGAAGAAAAAGGAAAAGGAGCAGAAGAAGGAGGCTGGGACACAGAAACCATCGAGACTTTTGACAGAAGATTACATCTGTCCTGGCGACATCTTTAATTTAAACTAAGCTCATGTATGCGCTGATCCCGCTGCAGCAGAGCCAGGCTTGAGGGCAGAAACCAGAGACACAGATGCAAAAGCAATTCAGCCTCTTTTTTATAGGACTTCTGCAGCATTTCTGTCTGTTTTAACACGAGGAAAAAATTCAGCGATCAGACTAATTTGATTCCACGTAGTCCGAGCAGTTGCACAAGCTGGAAAGAATGCAGTTAATTGAATGAATCCATGCGGCGAGACGTTTCTTTATTCCTCCTTCTTGTCCATCTTCTTTTCCTTCGTTGAAGGTGGTGGCAGCAGTGCGCCGGTATGACATACTGTAGGCACATCTGGAGCGGTTGTTGCATTTACAAACGTGAGATTAGATAAAGCTGGACGAAGAGGTTAACGTTCCGTCGGTTAAAATGACTACCAGGTTGTAGTTAGGTGTTAAAATGTAACTCCATGGTTCTAGAGGGTTGCTGGTTAGTGTTATGTACAGAAGGGATCTTGGAAAGATTTTAAAACTGTACCTACATCTGGGAAAGAGGTTAAAAAAACAAGAACATACATTTCCTGGTTTGTTTTTTTATCTCTCCCACTCATATCTGTTCATCTGTATTTGCTTTAAAAAATAATACTGCATTACTATTGGTTTGTGGCTACAAGACAAGAAAATCTTCAATCACACAAATCATGCAAGCTGTGCAAATCTAACTGCACTGGAATTCATAACCATTAGATCATTCATCCTCAAACTTCACAGGCTGAAATTCCACAGGCCTGATGCAGACCAAGTTTAATCCCCGTCTGAGTGAAGACTTGATAAAAAGAATCCAGTTATCTTTTTTAAAGAGTGGTTGTGTCTTTGGCATTGCACAATGTCCAATGAATATGGAGTTCATCAAAATCAGCTTGTATGTACAGTATTTCGTTCAGGGATTTATGACATAGTTTAAATTTACGACAAACAGAATTTAGAGGCATTTGCTTTACTCTTGGCTGTATACTGTATTACACTAAACTAGTTACTAACAACATGTTAAGTCTTTACAATTTTGTATGTTTTAAACTTGTAATGTTTTGTAGCATTTTGGATAATATTTTACTATGTTGTAAACATGTAATGTTGTGTAGTATCTAGTTAATAATAATGTGTAGTAAGGATAATGTCTTCTAGTATGTAAGATTTTTGCAGCATGTTGTTCGCAGTTGTAATGTTTTGAAGCATGTAAAATTTTGCAGTAGGTTGTAAAGTTGTAATGTTTTGTAATATAAGATTTTTCAGTATGTTATAAAGTTGTAATGTTTAAAAACATGTAAAATTTTGCAGTAGTTTGTAAAGTTGCAATGATTCATAGCATGGTTTATAGTTATAATGTTTTAGAGCGTTAAGTTGTAATGTTTTGTAACATAAGATTTTGCATACTGTATGCTGTAAAGTTGTAATGTTTTGTAATATAAGGTTTTTTTAGTCAGTATGTTATAAAGTTGTAATTTTTTAACATAAAATTTTGCAGTAATTTTGCATGTAGCATGTTTTATAGTGGTAATGATTTAAAGCATGTCGTTAAGTTGTAAAGTTTTGTAACATAAGATTTTGCAATATACTGTAAAGTTGTAATGTAGTTAAGCATGCAAACGTTTGCAGTAAGTGTTTTGTAGCATGTTGTAGAGAAGAAATGTTTGCAGTAAAATTTTTATGTTTTAAAGCATGTAAAATTGGCAATAAGTTGTAAAGTTGTATAGCATGTTATATTGAGTCCAAAAACAGCAGATTATCAGCTGATATTAAACTGGTGTAGCGTATGAAAATTGATTGTAGACATGCAGATGACATTTCCACCTAGATGCAATTTGGCTGCATACTTGGCATCAGACTTTGTCTTTCAAGCAATTCAATTCAGCTTGTGTTGCCATTTATGTAGAGTTACTGCAATTTGATCTGGCATTCACAGTGTTTAAGAATGCAAAGTGCAGCACAGATTAATGGTCACATGAGATGTTTGCTCTGGATAAGGGCATCTGAAAATTGCTCCAAGTTTTAATGTGAACTTGCTGACAGAAATGTGCATCTGATTTTCCCAACAATTCTTCATGCTCCATTTACGTTCCTCAGTTTTTGTATATATATATTTTTTTTCAGACAGGATGCTTTTTTTTTTAGTCTAATAGTTAATGGTGGAATCTTATTTTTGGCTGTTCATGTGAATATTTTCTACCCTGTGTTTTTTTCTAATGATGTCACTTGTACTCCCACCCATCTACCCACCCACACATACACACACACACACACACACACACACACACTTTCTATCTTTGAAAGAATGTTCCAATGACATACTTTTTTCTGTAGTTGATTAATACATAATCCTAACTTTCAGCATTTGTTTAAATATATTCATATTATATATATTCTATTTTTATATTCTATTTTTCTCTTTGTTATAAAGATTTAGTATTTTGAAGTATGCTGTAAAGTTGTAATGTTTTGCAGGTAAGAATTTGTAGTATGTTGAAAAGTTGTAATTATTTATAGTATTTTGTAAAGCTTTGTAGAATGTTGTAAAGTGTTTTTTTTTCTTTACTATTTAGTAAGATTGTACAGTTTTGTAGTACATTGTAAGATTTTGTACAAAGTTGTTAACTGCAATGTGTTGTATCTTGTCCAGTTTCGTAGCAAGCTGTAGGTTTTTATCAGTCGTAGAGTTATAGAGCTTGTTGTAAAGTTGTGTAGTATGCTTTAATGCATGTTGCTGAATAATTATAATAATGTGGGCAATTAGATATAAAAAATTTAAAAATCCTAGCATAAAAGATTCCATACTTACTGACATAACACAACCATGATCTTTTTCATAAACCCTCAATATTTATTCTCAATATGTACATTAATTGTTGCTAATTGAGTGATTTACCTGAATCTTTTCCATCTGAGAGTCCGTTTTCATGACTGGGCTCTCCATCAGAACTCGGTCTATCACAGGACAACTTCTGCAAGAGTCATTTTGAACAACAATTATAGATTTAAAAAAATTTAAAAAAAGGAAAAAAATTAAACATTTTTAACATACACAAATTCCCCGCCAGTGCTTTTCATTTGTGTCAAAAAACTAGGAATATGAAAAACAAATTAAAGAATAAAATGCTGATACAACATTTTCTATGAATATTTAATGTCTAAATTCTAAATATCTAAATTCCTTTAGAAATTTTCTTATATTCAAACCTTGGTCTAATGCATTTTGAAACAGATTACAGGAACGATTAAAATGCATTTATGACTTGTTTAGTGTATTTATAGCAATCACTTTTGAGTGTAAATTTTGCAATATGTTGTATATTTGGCTTTTTTTTTGTTGCATGTTATAAAGTTGTAAACATTCTACAAAACCTGTAGCATGCAAAAATAGCCTAACCACATACAACAAAACTTTACAACATGCTACCAACTTAAGCATGCAAGGAATTTAGTTAAAATCAATATTTCCTTTAATTATTAGAAATGTTTGGATTGCTTATAATGTTTTTAAGAAACCCATGACAAATGCACATGTACTGTATAACATATATTACCATCAACTATATATCATGTAAAATAGATGGATCCACAATCATACATTAAAAGTATGATTAATACAAATTTGCATTCCTTCTTCTAGTTTCACCTTTTCCAGCTCGGCTTTGTTAACAGATGATCCAGACATGGCTCCGTCAGAGTCCACTGCTCCATTAGCACACACCTCTCTCATCACCTTATACAGAAAATAAAACACACTCAGGGAGCTGGAACACACACACACACACACGTTCTTCAGGATCATACTGAGTAGCGATGGGCATTCAGAATTGTTTCCTACTCAGTGTAAATACTGTGCTTGTTCCATACAGTATGAAGAACTGTGTGAAGGTACTTTTAACAAAGTTTGCATTTATTGTTTCCGGTAGCAAACAAAAAGATTTAAAGTATTGAAAGTTTTTTTTTTTTTAATAAATTAAAATGACAGCTTTCGTTAATGAGAAATGTTTAGGTTTTTATTGAGTAATGTGTTTTTTCTAAATAAAAGATTTTAAAAAATTAAATAAATTACTGAGACTTGATAACAGCTTTAGGATTTTTTTTTATTACGAATTTCTGTATTTTAATAATAAACATTACATTTTTAACTAATTTTAAAGGGTTTTATACAATGGATTACAGGGTTTTTAACAATACATTTAAAAGAATAAAAATTTTTAGTAATTAATTGTTTAATAGTACATTCAGAGTTTTAAATCTATACATATAATAAAATTGGCAAGTTGGCATTTCTGTACTTTGAATATATTTGCGAAAAAGATTGTCTGTTTGTTTGTGCACACTTCACATAAAAACTACTGAACAAATTTTAATGTGGTGATCACAGGTGTATTTGGCCGAGCTTCAGGTAACCTACAGGCTTTGTTTCATCGCAATCGGCCCATGGGAAGAGAAGATTTGCCAATTAGAAAATTAAATGGAAAAAAGGTCCTTATATAATAAAAAAACATCCACCTTGAAAAACTCAATAAATCAATCAAAACATCAAATTTCAACCGATGGTGCTGTACATTTTTAAATATGCGCTTAATATGCGCTTGTGCAACTGAAATCTATTCAATAAATGCAAACTCACACCTTCATTCTGTGCACAAATTTTTAAATCAACTGTACATTTTTTTAAAGGTTTTATCATTGATGGATTGTGCAAGGCTTTTGTGCAAATAATTATTTTAAAATTGTTTAAATAAAGGAATTCCGAGACGGTTCAATAACACATTTTTAAGCCATTTCAAGATGCAAAATTTAATAATTCTACTTCACTCGACAACATGACTTTTGTGACTGTCAGTATTTTTCCGGGTAAAGACTAAGTAGAAACTGAGCAGCAATAACCGAATCACCATTTAAAGACTTATTCCCCTTTATCCAAAAGCGTCCACATTCCACCATGCAGCACACAGCGGTGACATGTCATGCACTCGGAGAGCTGTTCCATGCACCAGTGCTCTCCCTGCATACTGCATGAATGACACATTCAGATATAAATCCACACACAGGCATAATATCACCTCAAGCCAGAATCCAAACCAGACTCTCCCCCCCTTATGTACTGTAAGAAACTCAGGACGGGCTCCTCAACCCAGATTCCAGACATACACACGTATTCACTTCTTAAATCCATAGCACTGACTATAGCTGGCCAGATTGTTACTAACAAAAGAGAGAGAGATGGATGGTCTTTTTTCCTCCCTCTTTTTCACTTTAATTTTAGAGTTAACATTTAAAAACCATGAAGTTCCAACAACCAACAACTTCAGGAAAACTAAGCTAAAGCTATAGTACAGTAGCTCATTTAACAGCGTTCCCTCCAACGCTATACCCCTAAGCGCCCTATCACGTTCTGATGAAGACCCTGAAGTTCCCCAAAATATCAAAGAACGCAGAAGGAATGGGGTCAAGACTAGGCTCATCCTATGTCCTAGTCACATTCCGTGTCAGGTTCTCAATGATGAGATTGAACCGAGAACCGAGTTGTTATCCGATAGCGTCATGTTTCACATTTCACATGCTTACTACACGTTGTCATTGTGTCTGACGGGTTGCTATAAATACTGCGAGACGTGCACTGCTTTTCATCAGGCAGTCATGGTGTGAAGAACTGGATCCAATATTTATACAAAACTCTCTGAAAGTGACGTAGGGGCGCTTATAAACGTGGCACCAGAAGACTGTAATGTGAACTTAATGCTTAATGGTCTTCTACAATGTTGCATGGACCTGCACAAGCCTGAAGGGGGCGCTGTGAGAACTCCATCGACGTGGCAATGACAGCTCTGTCAGAGAGGTGTCAGTTACACCAATAACTGCTACGTCCTTATTAAGTTCTTCTTGCGTCTTGCTTCGACCACGTCCTCAGCTGTTTTTTGTTTTTGTTTTTTCTCAACGTGTCCGAGCTCCACGTCAAGGGAGACAATACTACATGCTTCTTACTGTTCTTACACAATTCTTAAGTCTCATTCAGGTCGTTAGTGACGTCCTCTTGTCCTGATTGTCCCCTTCTGAGGAGATGTCTCTTAGCTGATTTGAAAACATCCCTGACACCACCTTCAGCACTGTGATCCTTTTTCTCAAATTTAACCAAATTACTGTCTGACAAATACTAAAATACGTTCCTTATCTTGAAAATCTTTTTAAAAAATTATAAAATTTAAAGTAACACAGACACACAGAAATGTTAAACAGCCAGGCAAACCAAAGCAAGGTGCAGGAGCAGATGTCCACACGGCTCTGCATCGGGCATGTACGGTGGCCGTGAAGGGCAAAACAAATGAACAAAACTGGAAACAAAATAACAAATTCAAAACCAAATTTACAAAACGGAAAACAAAATAACTA
>JAQMYJ010000006.1:25250000-25265895 GCA_030014305.1 Clarias laeviceps | reverse complement strand
ATTCTGTCAATTAATACAGGGCTAGTAGTATCTACAGCTGTATATACAGATACACACCCAGGTATCGGATCAGTACTTGGTATCGACCGATACCCTGAGCCCAAGTATCGGAATCGGTATCGGGAGGGGAAAAATGGTATCGGAACATCTCTAGAAACCAGTGAGGCCGAGTCATTTCTCCTGCACCCCCACACGCACACACATACCATATACCGAACTTTTCCCTTACACACTGAAAATATTGTATATAATTGTAAATATTGATATCTGGTGCACTGCAGTGTATATTTTTTGTAGAATAAACATGAGCTACTTCCGCAAATGAACCGAAAGTAGAGCCGCGGAAGTAGAACCGTATCTACGGAAATTTTGTAACTCGAATGTTCATAAGTCAGGGACTAACCTGTACTTTAAAATAACAACATGTAGGCAATAAAAGAATATGTGTAAAATAATATTAATGCTAGGTTATGTTGAGTAGAACTGTAGCTTTGTACAGACAGAGAGTTCCTCTACCAACATGTGCAATTAGAACTGACTTGAACTTTTGCATTACTTTCAGTACAGACATTTTGTACTTTCACGCTATTACTGTATGTTGCTGCTTGTTCCTCGGTTCATCATTCACTATATAAAACCCCCTCTATAGGGACTCCAGTGTAGCGTTTAGACTACGAGTGCACAGTCTAAAGCACGCTGATGCTGTCACCATGAATCCCAACATGCCTCAATTATATTTCTCTTTAACGAGAAACTTCATGAAGCAATCCAAAAGGAAAAACACAAACGAGGACCACCTTCAGACTGTGCTTACGGGTGGAAAAAAAACTCACAGAGGAGAAAAACACCACCCAGGCACGAACTTTCAACCTCCCGCTCTTCCGTCGCCAAACACACAAGCACACACACACACAAGCACACACACTCTCTCTCGGCTTGACGAAGCCTTGTGTCAACACGATCGGATGACGAAAGATGGCCTGTTTTGACTCCAAGAGCAAAAAGAAGAAGAAGCAGAAGAAGAAGACATATCCGGAGGTGAACAATAAAAGAAGCATGTACACACTCGAGCCAGAACCGCAGAGAGACCGGAGTTTTCAGTCCAATGTAATCCACAGCCAGTTTGACAGGAAGAGGATTTAAGTCCACGCAGTCTAAACACTGAGCTCTGCTGCACAGACCAGCACATGTTTTCTGTTCCCAGTCTCCAAACACAGGTAGTCTGCACTGGGGATCCACGGCCAGCCTGCAGGACTGAAAACCAGAAGTGCACGTTTATTAACGTGTGTGTGTGGTCAGGGATTATTACCACCCAGGCAGCAACAACAAGCCTCACAGCGTTACACAAACGCTTCATCATTTCATCAGGGAGTCGCTTCTGTGAGGAACAATACACTCAAAGTTGTTCTTTTCATTTATTCACATTCATTCTTCTTCTACAGCATTTATCCAGTAAACAGGTGGACACTACACTATGGACAACTTGGGGGCGCCGATTTGGATTGTGGGAGGAAACCAACCCACTGTGGGGAGAACATACAAACTCCACACACACACACACACACACACACACAGAGACGAGGCGGGAATCGAACCATGAGGGTGCGAGGCCACAGTACTGACCACCATGTTTCTTCAATGTTGTTCCATTAAAGAGAAATAATCAACAATGTGCTTTTAATTTTTTGCTAAAGTGTCCCAAAATTAATTCCTAAAATCTCCTTTTTTCTTGACGCTTTGACGTTGCACGCCTTCTTCTCATTAGTTACAAAATGTTGAGATGTATGTTGATTTTAAGATGTATTGGTGAATCAGCTGAGACTCTGCTAAGAAGTGTACGACACTTCTGTCTTTGATTTATGGACCCTACGATCCGTTGTGGAGAGGCATGAAGCACTTACGAATTCTATAAACCTACAGGGATTCTACAATCCATTTTTGTTCACCATGAGAAATATCATTTATTTTACATTTTGGACTCAAATCTGATTTTTTATGGCCATCAGAACTAAAGCCACTAGAGTCACTTTCGCACGTGGTCCTATATCGGATAAATATTCGATACACAGTCATGTGACTTGAATGAGAACGGGCAGATCAGAATGCATGCCACTTTGTGCTGGGATTTCATAGCAGTGCTAGCAACAGCTGCTAAAACAGCTAAAGCGCGGAGTCTGGATTTCTTCTTTCTTCTGGACCTCAACAAATACAGCCGACTAACAGCTCGCCGTCCTTCAGAGCAAAACCGTCCTCCAGAGCAAAACAGTGTGTTTTTACTAAGATTGCATCCATTGTTTTAAAATAAATGAGCGGTCTCACAGACAGGATGTGTTTTAACCCAGGTAGTGCGAGCAAAGTCGTATCCATGTGCACGTGTGCTGTTTCAGAGGACAGAAGCGTCCATGTTAGAGTCTAATTAAAGTAATCTGTAATTATGAATGTGTCATAACATGCAAATCAGATCTGAGCAATAAAAATGGAATTGGATAATGTGGCCTGTAACGTATAAGCATCATTGCAAATTTCATTCTAGTTTTTTTGAAAGCTAGTATCTCTACCACACCATCACACGCCATAGCGAACTCTGACAAACTTCCTGACGAAATTCTCGCAAAAATTCAGAAAAATTATGTCAGTAATCTAAGTTTAAACTTTTTGTTTATTAAATAATGACACATTGGTCCACAAGACACATTCTTTTCTGTTCTTACATTATAGCAGCTCTAAACAGTCTGTCCCCTGTAACCTGTCTTTTCAGACGTCCCCTGAGGATGATGAACAACTTGAAGTTACAGCTTCACCTCTGACTGGTACAACTTTAGAGACTCCTTTCATAAACACTAAATAAACATCTAGTTATGATTTATAAACCTGTGAACAACCTGTTATTACAGAAATGGTAAGTTTATATGAATGACAGCGTCAATATTAATCATGTGATTTGCATCCATGTGCTTCTGTCAAACTAAAAAAATTCATCAAAACCTTCTGGTCAGTCAGAATCAAGGATTCACTTGCACTCAGTTTTTTTTCTTTTATTCTTTATCGTATGTGTTTTAAAAAAATAACATTTGTACACAATTTGCTTTCGCTAGAGCTCTCTCGAGTAGCTGTGGTCTGGACATGAGACAAAACTGTAGCTTGGTTTGAATTGGAAAATAATTATATAATATTTGCATATCCATGTATTTATTAAATTTTTTTTTAGAATATTATTATTCTCCCCTTGTAAATGGTTGGTACATTTTCAACTGCAAAGTCAGTAAAACAGAAAACTTCTTGAATCTCGACCAATGACTAAATCAAACAAACCGCAATCGGACACGCTGTAAATACATGAATAACACCGTAAAAGGGTATTTCGGTGGTAAATAAAGGGATCAGCTTCAGCGATGATGTCACTCTTCTCACTCAGAGACGGTGAGATAGCGGGAAGTGTTGAATCACTGAACCACAAGAACGCTTTGTTTTGAGGTTTTTGTACAGCTGAAATACAAGATCACACACACAACGGGCATTTTCGTCGTCCACCAAGCCGGAGGTCTGAAACTTTACCGACATGGCTTCAGGGTTTAACTCCAGCCGGGAAGGAGAGGCTGGTAGACAGTTAGAGGAGGAGAAACCGATAAAACAAAGGGGATCAGGTGATTGGCGGGAACACAAAACACTTTCTCACAAGCTTGGTCACAGTGACCAATTAGAGAAAAGCAGTCTGTATCCTACTGTACACTGTTCATAAGCAACTGCACTCATGCACATTAAACTGCCTACATAGTGTACAGTTCTGTTGAACTGAAAAAAAATTTAATGCATGTTCAATATACAGTATGTATGCAGGGAAGACCGGGCAAAATGATGCAAATAACATTTCACAATTTTTAAATACTAAATATAAAGTATAAAAAAAATAACTGTTTTTGAACAAGACGCCAGAAAAATTGACTATTCCTCTTGTGCCACCTGGGAGGCTCTGGCATACCATGGACCCTGGCATCAGATTTGGATCTGGGCAGTGTGGAGGCCAGGTTGTTGACCTTGGACTCTTTGCCTTCTCGAACCTGTGTGTTGTGGGCTGTAAATGTGGGCTGAGGGTTGTGCTACATTGGCTTTTCTGTGGGATCGGACTGTGCGGGCTGGTCCTCGGCCCCCGCGGGTATGGGCGAGCCTTGGGTCCCCATGATCCTGTCATGAGTTTACTGGTGCATAATTGATAATCAGTGTTGCTCCCGTCACCCGTCAGGGGTCAAATTGTTGTGGCCGATCTGTGTGTATGCATGTGTGTATGTTTGTATGTGTAAGAAATGAAAGAAAATAGACTATTTCACTTTTAATAACCATTCTCACTCAGTTTAAGTCAAATGTTGTCTCTGTATCTGTGTTAAAAATGAAAGAGAATTAGACCTCTGAAATCAGACCCTAGAGTGACCCTCAGGATTTTCTTTTTCATAGAGTATAATGTCTATTCACAGCTTTCTGACACCCGGTGAACTCAGCGTATAAACCAGCTGCGGGTTCGAGCCGAAACTGAGAACCCAGGATGCTGAAAATAGGACGGCGTTGTCGGCACCATGAGCCAGGAATTTGTTTTTTTATATTATTTTTTTTGCCAGGATTCAGCTTAGAGAATCAGCGCTGTGGTTTCGGATACTTGGCCTACTTCACTGCCTGGCCACCACAGACAGACCGGGGCATACCAGCACACTGACACCATACAGCCATCATCTCTAACCCCCCCAACAGTCCCCCCACCCCTCTCCCACACACACACACACACACACACACACGATTTCTTTATGAGCAAGTTCCTGAAAGTTCTGGGCTTGGATACAGCACCATATTTATCCATGAACTCTTGCTGTAGCTGGTGAAGTAGTTACACAGCAGAAGTGTGTTTCGGTTTCGTGCGCGTGTGTGTGTGTGTATGTGTGTGTGTGTGTGTGTGTGTTTTAAGCCTTTCTGGTGCCAGTGTCTAATCTCACAAAAATTTCCATGCAAAAAAACACCAAAATTAGCTCCTTCACCAAAAATGGTGACATCATGTACAGTGGAGCTGAAAGATACGATACTCTGGTACTGATGATATGACTTTTTTCTTAAGTTTCAACAATGTCATCAGATGTTAAGAGTAATATTACTCACTACAACTGATTACACAATAAAATTATTATTATTTTCCATGCCTTTTGCATGTTTTGTATATTTCTCTCCTTTCTTGTTTAATAATCCTTACAGTTTTTGTTACTGTCATTAAAAACAAAAACCCTTTTAGCTGGCTAGCATGAACCAACCAGACAGGATTTCTGACAGGATTTTAAAGAATTTCCAGTGTTGACACTTGACAGCTAGCTAAAGTGAGCTAACTCAATTGTATGTTTAACCGGAAGTTTTTCCTTGTAATTATAATATTTCATCATCTTAAAGTGACAGGATTTTTGACAGAATTTTTTGTTTATATTTATAGTTTTTGATCATCTTTGCTTTTAGCTCTAGTCGAATAAAACCTAACAGAACTTCTAAAATGTTATAGTTATTTATTTTAACAATTTTCCCGTTTCTCATATTGATATTCATAAATGTAGATAATCTTCACAGTTAACATTAGCTGACTAGCGTGAGTTAAACTGATTTTTTTCTGACAAAAGTCATATACTGTATATTGTAAATGTTAATCATCTTAACTGCTAAACATGGCTGCCTGGTTAACTTGAACAAATTGGACAGGATTTTTGGCAGAATTTTAAAGTCAAATGTACAGATTTTAATCATCTTCGCTGTTAAAACTGGCCAGTTAGCTACAATGAGCTAACCTGACAGGATTTCTGACAGAATTTTGAAGTTAAATGTATAGATTTTAATCATCTTTGCTGTTAAAACTGGCCAGTTAGCTAACATTAGCTAACCTGACAGGATTTCTGACAGAAGTTTAAAGTTAAATGTGAAGATTTTAATCATATTTGCTGTTAAAAATTGCCAGTTAGCTACCATGAGCTAACCTGACAAGATTTCTGACAGAATTTGAAAGTCAAATGTACAGATTTTAATCATCTTTGCTGTTAAAACTGGCCAGTTAGCTAACATTAGCTAACCTGACAGGATTTCTGACAGAATTTTGAAGTTAAATGTATAGATTTTAATCATCTTTGCTGTTAAAACTGGCCAGTTAGCTAACATTAGCTAACCTGACAGGATTTCTGACAGAAGTTTAAAGTTAAATGTGAAGATTTTAATCATATTTGCTGTTAAAAATTGCCAGTTAGCTACCATGAGCTAACCTGACAAGATTTCTGACAGAATTTGAAAGTCAAATGTACAGATTTTAATCATCTTTGCTGTTAAAACTGGCCAGTTAGCTACCATGAGCTAACCTGACAGGATTTCTGACAGAATTTTGAAATTAAATGTATAGATTTTAATCATCTTTGCTGTTAAAACTGGCCAGTTAGCTACCTTTAACTACCTGAGGATTTCTGACAGAATTTTGAAGTCATATGTATAGACATGAATCATCTTTGCAATTAAAACGTACCAGTTAGCTCCCATAAGCTAACTTAACAGAATTTCTGACAGAATTTCTGAAGTCATGATCATGGATTTTTAATTACATTTACATTTAACATTACCTCACAATAGAACCTGAGCTAACTAAAAAAAGATGTTACACCAAACCCCCAAACTACAAGCACATCTACCATGGTATTTCATTTAAATATACATATATATTTTTAGTTTTCCCTCTGCTCTAACATACATTGTTCAATCAACACACTCGGAATAGGTCAGCAAACGTTCCTCCAGGTGCAGAAACTCGTATTCAAGTTGATACAGTTTGGGAATGTGTAAAATGCACAAGTGAGCAAGTGTGTGACAGCTAAATGACACAGTAATGGTAAAGTGCAGAGTGGGGCTTTAAATATCCAGCAGATGCTTCATTCCAGCGTTAATGATGGCCTACAGTAAACCTCCAGATGTTCAGAGACACCGAACACGCCACTGTTCATCAATGAAAGGGAAAATATATGTCTGTGTGTGTGTGTGTGTGTGTGTGTGTGTGTGTTAAAGAGCACTAATGTGTAAACCGCACTTGAGGGGAAAAGGGAATGAGGATGAGGGGGCTGTGGTTAGAGAAACCCTCCTCTCGGGCGGTGGAGAGACTTCATGGTGCCTTGAAAAATGGCTCTGTGTCTCTCAGCCACAATTTATGTGCTGTATAATGCTGTATAGTGCTGTATAATACTGTGGTGTGATGTATAGTGGTGTACGGTGTTGTATAGTCCTGAGTAATGCTGTATAAGTGATTTATAAGACTGTCTAATAATGTATAGGCTTGTACTTTATATTTACATATATTGCTGTATGATGATATATATATATATATAGTAATTTATAAGGATACATTGTGGTGTATGATGATATATATAGTGATTTATAAGGATACATTGTGGTATATGATGATATATAGTGATACAGTATTGAATAAAGATGTACAATGCTGTATAATAATGTATAGTGAAGCACATTATGCAGTTTATTATTGTAAATATATATATGTAAGTATAGTGGTACTCTGTGATGGATTGGCAACCTGTCCAGGGTGAACACTGCCTCGTGCCCTAAGTCTCTTGGATAGGCTCCAGGCCCCTACGACTCTACAGGTTAAGCGGGAAAGGACATGAATGAATCAATGAATCAATGAAGATGTATAATGATGTGCTGGAAAAGGATGTATAGTGCTGTACTATAATCTATGAATAACGAAACAAATCATAATCTGTTGATAATACATGGTGTTTGTTGTACTTTATAACTGTTGTATAAAAGCAATATCACACTCAAGGTTGTGCTGTTGTACCAGATATCTTCAGTACTCGGGCTGCGCCCTCGTGCCTACAACCGATATCCAGCACAATAGCAAAACCTTGAGTGTGATATTGCTTTTTTACAAAAGTTCCACAAACACCATTTATTATCAACAGGTTTTGAATAGTTTCTTTATTTAACCAGTTATTTTGCTGCGCCAACACATATCCTTCCACGCCTGGTGAAACTAACTGACCACAAGTGGTGGAGCTGGAGACCGATGGTTAGTGTAATTAATAGGGAAAAAGGTAGTTTTAAATTCTTACTTCTTAATGTAAGAAAGCTGAGGCGATTAAACCATGGAGGTGGTGGACAGTCCTGAGAAACATATATTTCCACTTTAGGATATTAGTTAAGTTCCGGATTCCGGGATTGAATGCCAAATAGCGTTAAATGGAAAGCTAGTGCACTATGTAGGCTGTAGGACTCCCTTGTTTCACACACCAAGTAGTGCCCTTGATCACGAATTAGAGAGGTATGTGCTGTAGAATGATCTATATTAATTCCATATAAAGCATGATGTGTAGTGCTGTATAATTTAATACTGTGCTATATATATATATATATATATATATACATAAAATGTTGTACGGTTTTGTATATTGATGAATAGTGCTATATAGTGCTGTACAATAATAATAATATAATATATAATCTATAATAATATATAATAAGCTATAACACTGAATAATGAGTTATTATTCTGTACGGTGCTGGATAAAGCTGTATAGTCCTGTAGATCTAGAGTGTTATACCGTGTATGACATGTGGATAATAGATAATGATATACTATGCTGTATATTGATGTAGAATTATTTTTAATGGTGTATACCAGTGCAGTGATGCATGATGCCGTACAAAACTGTGAAACACTATTTTTCTTTTGTAAAATATTAAGAGAAAACAACCAGAGAGAAATGACCGACACAGAGGAGAGAGACATTACCCAGAATCCCCAGTGTGATCCAAGACCAGCTGATAAAGGCCTGTCTAGTGTTAATAAAAGGGTGGTAGAGATGAGCTGTCAGTGTGTGTGTGTGTGTGTGTGTGTGTGTTTGTTTGAGCAAGGGATGAAAGATTAAATACCTAAGCCAAACTGCTGACAGAGCAAATGAGAGGGGTGGATGAGGGAGAAAATGTGAGAAATGTCTGCATGTAAAAGCTTTTAAAGGACTGTAAGTGGGTGGGGGACTGTCAGAAAGTGCACACACATCACACACACACACACACACACACACACACACACATAATGATTGAGTGGAAACTAACACCATTTTCAAGCAGTGATAAATGCTAATAATCACATTAAATCCAGTTTCAAATACAATGTACAGGAGCGGTTTATGTCAAAGTTTATGTCGCCATAGCAACCATAGCAAAACAACTTGAGAAGACAGAATCAGAAATCTTTTGCTCCCTGCGAAGATTTAAAACGTGTCCACCAGTTGTTGGCAAGAAGCTAAGGAAATGAAGCTTGTACTGCTTAAAGCGTTTATAGTTTTTATACTGGTCTCTGGAAGGACTTTAGCTGTGCATCATCCTGGGGAGGGGGATGCGTGAGTGAAAACAGGAAGCAGTAAAGTTCAAACAGACATTAGCACGCCTCGATTGAGACGTTTCATTGAACAAGCACTGCTGATAAAGCTACATCTTTTTATTTTATTAAAAAAGTCTGCAGTATTTATAAAAAATTTTTATCAGACTAGTGGACAATCAGCGCTACTGCAGTGACCATCCTGAAACATCACCACTGACCGACTTCTGAGGACATTTATAACACTTAGTTTTGGGGAATAAACTTCCATAAACTGAATAAGAAGTCTGTTTGGAAGTCCTAGCCGATCAGGAAGTGTGAATAGTTCAGTTCAGTTCAGTTTTATCTGTATAGATCTGTTAACAACACACATCGTCACAAAGCAGCTATAGAGCATTTTCACATTAGACACAACTGATATGTTCTGTGTCCAAGAACGATTATACCCCGCTCCCCATCCCCCCACTGGCCAGCGTTCACCTCATTTTTTTTTTCTGTACTCGGGTATGCTTGCGTATTTTCACTCTCCGATACAGCAGGTGGCAGTATGCGCCCCTATTTGGTTTGCGAGCCACCATTAAACATAAATAAACTTAAGAAAATATCAAGAGTAACGCCTTCCTATTTAGTCAGTTATGGCTGTGTAGGTAGATTTCAGAGGAGACAGACGGCACTGATGACGTCGCGTCCACTTCCGTGTTCAGGTACGATTGGCTTCCATATTTGACTCTGTATTCGAACACACTGTATGGTTCTCAAGACCAGCTTTTCCAGTGGACATGGTTCCTGAGATTGGAACAATTGTGTTCTTACTGGTCAAAATGAACCAGACTTTGAGCTCAAGTGTTCTTAGAAAACGATCCTGGGGCCCTAAAATGAAAATGCTCTTTGAGTCCTAATTAACAGTTAGATGCAGGTAAAGAAGAAACTCTTCCTGAGAATAAATCATAAAGACAATTTCATACAAAACGCTGGACAGAATCAGAGTAGGATTCCTGTGTAGAGGGATGGAAGAGTAAAGACAAACAATCTTTTTTTTGTGTTTTAGGATGATGAGCAGAGGGCGGAGTTTATGATTACAGCGTTACTTATGTACTCAGGTATTTACAGACGCAGGTGTGACAGGAACATTTTGTGGACATGACAAGACTGGACATGTTGGGTCAAAATACAGAATAAATACTTAAATTAAATATGAACAAATTCCCTGCACTTCTTAGCTCACCAAACAGTGACGGAAATCAGATGGTCTGTCAGTAAAATCCTGGTGCTTAAACCTGGCGACTCAGACCAAAATCAGCAGACTGAAAGCAACACTCAGTGCTTCCTCAATCACTAGTTTATTACCACATACCGGGAAAACAAAAAAAATACCATCAAGCTCATGATGGGGCACTTAGTTGTGTTACTTTAAATAAAAATAACAACAAAAATGCACAGCAGGAAAGCACTGGTGCTATCTTTCTAATAAACTCCCCTAATAAATGCTGAAATGCTATGTAATTTGTGTCTTTACAAAGTCATCTTTACTCCAGTCTAGTAGGTGGCGCCAACTCAAAACAAGTAGAAGAAAAAGTAACACTCTCACAAAAGAAGAGAGTATTTTGCTAGCACTTAAGTGATGCCAATTTTAAAATAATTTTTCACCTCTTAACGGTTATAAGTTTTACAATGTGTGAATTGATTCCGAATCAAATAAATCGAATCAACCAGCACGACAAGGAATATTTGCATTCCTTATTGGGCGCATCGTCGATACACTAGAGCAAGCATCGAACCGCTCGGTCTTAAATCTTACCGTAACCTCAACATCGCAATGAACTCAATAACACGAACAACTGATCCAGCAATCATCATCAACGTCCTGCTGGGGAGCCCCGAATCTCCAGAATGACATCATGTGACATCATCTGACCTAAATTTAAAAATCTCCATATGTGAGCGTGAAGCGTTCGTGAATAGCAATCGTATCGATTAAATACGCTTCATTAATTCCATTACAAAAAAGAGAAAAAAAATAATAATCCGTCCTTGCAAAAGGAACCTTGTTTACGTTACAGTGTTGAGTTTTCCAAGTTATCGAGTTTAATCTTCATGTACTGCAAAATTACTGAAACATCACAAATTTCATCGGAAAGAGGTTTGGAATTAAATTTGTCCATAAACACGCTCTTCTAAAAGAGTGTAAAATCATGACTCTAAGGCAACACCAGTGCTAGGAAAGCACAAACTTTTTCTTCCTTAACGTTTCACCGGCGTAACATAACACTCCTCAGAGCGTGGAACCAAATTAGAACCACATGCTGCTGCTTCAGTTTGAACTTAACCTAACTGCTGGAACACAACTCGTCAAAATGTGCTCTTTGTTAGAGTTTTTTTCGTTTTTAAAAGATGCATTAATTCATTTCCATCTGTGTTAAAGGTTCTTCACTCCCTGCTGAGAACTCACCCCTGGAGGCGAACAGGATAGGGTCGCTCCGCATGGTCGAGGCGATCACATCTAACCCAGCATCCAGGAGCCTGATTTCACCCAGTCGAGCCCAGAGAGACCGGCTCGTATTCTGCTTGGGAAAACTTTCTTCTCTTTTCCCTCCTCCTCTTTTTTTTTCTTCTTCCCTCCTTCTACCAGGTCCTGCCCTCAAACTAGACAATCTCCTTCTTTGTTTTCTTCGAGTGCCTAAAAATCTGTCAGGTTACAAAGAACAGTGAATAAACCTGTCTTTTCTTTGGGTTTTTTTTCCTTTCCTTCCTTTCTCAGCACACTTTCTGTGCCTTCTTTATTGTCCAGACGCCGCTCGATGAAAAGCGACACCTCTCTCCCTCTCTCTCTCTTTTTCCTCCCCTCCCCTTTTTTACTCCACCTTCAAGCCTTTCGAGTTCTCCTCCTCCGCCTTACATCCCAGTTCTCTCTCTCTCTCTCTGGGTGTATGTGTGTGTGTTAGGGTGTGTTTGTTTATGTGTGGATGACTGCCTACAGCATCTGTAGTGTACTGACACACTTTAGTTTCAAAGCAGTGATTATTTAAAACAACCTCAAACCTCACGCATGTTCTCGTCGTGGAGCTGAGTGCAGAGAGCGGCGGAGAAAAAGCTCACGGTGGTAATTACAGCACTACAGCAAATTCCCTACAAAGAGAACAAAGCCTCATGACAGATGTGGTTTGAAAAACAAATACCTCAGTGTACGCCGGGATCCTGGGGGCTCACAGGGATCAGAATCTCTAATTTACACCTAACTGGGAGGTAAAGACTGGAACATATATACAGTATATATATAAAATCATCGTGAATGGACTCTTGAAGCTGAGCGATACAAGTTTTAAATACCGATTTTGCAATACGTTCTTTCACAATACTCTCACTTTCCCACCTTTCTGATAATGCTGTGAATCATAACCATATTTTTGTAGCTGCTGTAACATCAGCAAGAACAAGTTGTTTTGAGAATCTACAAGTAAGTTTTTTTTGACAATGTTCCAAAACATTATGCAACTAAATTGATAAAATATCAGAATACTTTGTTTATTTAAATAATTTAATTGTTGAAAATTGGTTGTGGTATTAAAGTAATAAAATAAAAAAGCAGGACGTGTTGTTATATTAAAATAAATTTTTTTCTGAGCAGTAACTCCATTGTTGATTGTTGCATCATGTTCAGCTGAATGAACTCATGAGTACCAGTAGACCATGGATGGATGGAAATTTGGATAAATACATAGATGGATGGATGGATGGATGGATGGACAGATATATATGTGGTGGAATACATGATTGTATTGATGGATACCTGAATGGATTGATCAGCAAGTGATGGATGGATCAATAGATGGATAAGTGGATGAATAAATAGATGGACGGGAAAATGAATACATGGACATGTGGATTGATGGATACATGGAAGAATGGACTAAAGGATGGATATATGGATGGATACATACATGGTTGGATAGATGATGAAGGAATAAATGGCCATTAATTAATACATGGATGGATGGATATGTGGATGGAGGTTCTACAAGGATACAAGGATGGATACTGTACATGGGCAGATGTATTCCTGGAAGGATGGATAGATACATTGACAAATGAATGGACGTCCTGTATGTACCACACCCCAGCTCCTCCTAGAAGCAGCATGAGGCTTAGTACAATGTCACTGCGTAAGTATGAAGTGTATCTGCAGTTCCACGCTAATGCTTGAGCTCCCTCATCTCTCCACAGGAGATCTGTCTCCACTCCATCCATCACTCGGCAAGCAAGAGGAGATTGACTACAACTGCTTGGTCACAACCTGTCATTAGACAGACATAACTAAAAAAAACTGTCCGTCCTCCAAAACTGTGAATTTTTCTTATTCTTATCAGCCCCCTGCCTCAGAGTTGTTTCGTGATGGTGTTGGGGGTTGCTATGTTGAAAAGTTCACCTCATGAAATTTATAACTCACTAACTTTAACACTAGGCAGAAGAAAAGGGGTTAAGATGTTGGAGTGCTAATCAGAAGGTTATAGGTTTATACCCCAGCACCGACAAGCTGCCACTGGTGGGCACATGAGAAAAAGCCCTCAACAGCTAAGATGTATAATGAAAGAAATGTAAGTCTCTCTGCATAAGGGTGTCTAAAAAACTCATTTACTTTAAATGTAAATAAAGGTCATGGATAAAAAAAGAGGTGGCATGGTGGCGTAGTGGTTAGCACTGTGCCCTTGCACCTCCAGGATTAGGGTTCCATTCCCACCTCGGGGTTTGTGTGCATGGAGTTTGCATGTTCTGCGCGTGCTTTGGTGGGTTTCCTCCAAGTACTCCGGTTTCCTCCCACAGGTATGTCCCAAAGACATACAGCTTAGGCTAATTGGTGTTCCCAAATTGCCCGTAGTGTGTAAATCACAATGGGGTGTCGAGTTAGCAACCTGACCCCTTGAGTAACTGCCACAGAAACAATGAATATATATCCAGGGTGAGAATCTGTCATGTGGATGGACCAAAAACAAAACATTTAAGGGCGTTTTCAAACTTGAGATATTTTCCAGACTCCACGGTGGTTTGGAAGTTTGATTTCAAGCCCGAAGTTTGTTTTCAAGCCCAGGAACAATCCTCCTAAAAACGGGAGTCTGGGGTTAATTTCCATTGTTGTGGATGGCGAAAGCTATCCGTCCTCAGTATCCGTTCTCATAGGCAGTATGATTGCCTCAAGTTGTCACATGACTTCCTGGTTCCAGTTTCTTAATGTTGAGAAAGGGGTATGAGGCAGTATGAGTACTGCAAGGTTGATTGCCTTACTTGAGTGTTGGAACAAAGGAAAAATAGTATAAGAGGCGTATTGAGTTTTGGAAAGACTTCAATCACTTGAATCGTATGCTTTCATAAGCACAACATCGTTTATTATCAGATTTGAGTGTGGCAAGTTAAATACAACAGTATATATTTAAAATACCCATAAAACTTGATGCCACACGAATTTTAAAAGGGGGTATAATGTATAAAGGGGTTAAGAGACACTTGTGTGAGTTTGAGCACAAGGCTAGCCTTGTTTCTCATCAGCTGACATCAAGAAAGAAGAAAAACCAGATCAAGAATCAGGTCATGTTGCTGTATTAAACCAAATCCTCAGGGTTGCTGTAACTCTTTCAAGAAGGTTTATCTGTAATAAACATTCCACACCAAATAAACGCTTAGCACAAAAAGAAACAAACCCACAAAGGATACGGAGGAAACAGGAAGAGAAGGGGAAACTGACCATTAGTGGAATGAGCAATGGAGAAAGGCTTGTGTTGACTCTCCATCTCTCGCAGTACTTTGCCTGGTATTCGAGGCACGCCTTTCAAAACACTGAATAACTCACGAAACCTTTCTACTGCACGCCAGCACTCACGCCACCTGCATGGGATTTTGGGAGTGTGCGCGTGTATGTGTGTTTGAGTGTGTGCTGGAGAGGGGGATGAATGAGGGGGGTCCACTTTAAACAAACTCCACACTAATGACACATAGTGTAAAGCAGGGTGGTGCTCACTTTCCACTGTTTCCCTCATGGCTAAAAGCTGCCCGAGGAGCTGAGACTCAGTTCTTATAAGTCTTGTTCTTTATTATTAATATTATAAGCAAAACACAACTGCTGAAAAGATATAAAATATGTCACCTTACGGAATAAAAAAACTGACAATAAGGTAACAATCATTTTGACGTTTTTTTTTTTGTTGATAGAACAGTATATTTAAAAGATGGATAATTATCCCTTCAATGCGAGTTGTACAAGTTAGATCAGAAATGAGGCTGTTTTTACAAAAAATGATGTCTGACTGTAAGAAAGGTTCTTTAAGTCAAGAGGTCTTACTGTAAGAAAGGTCCTTTAAGTCAAGATGTCTTACTGTAAGAACCTTTGTACTAAACTGTATATGGTTGAAATGACAATAAAAGCCTACTTGACTTGACTTGAATACCAAGAAACTGTGGGATTTCTAGGCTAGGGTTTTGTACATTGAACATTTCACACCTTAACACATCTACCAA